>JBBBDQ010001380.1:2135000-2197500 GCA_037127315.1 Ascarosepion bandense | reverse complement strand
CACTGCTGCTATGAAAGTCGGCTCTCTGTGCAGGGCCCGGAAGTTTTTCCCATCTGAATCTATTCTGCACATATACAAATCTCCCATCCGCCCATGCATAGAATATTGCTGCCATATCTGGTCGGGTGCCCCTGCTGCTCTCCTTGGGCTTCTTGACAAAATACAAAGGAGGATCTGTAACGTGGTTGATACTGACTTGGCAGACCGGCTGCAACCACTCTCTCACCGGCGTGATGTGGCTTCCCTGTGCCTCTTCTACAAGTACTTTCATGGCTTCTGCTCCGATGAGCTTAGATCTCTGGTGCCGCCTAAGCATGAATTTACACGAGATACTAGATTAGCAACTAGGTCCCACCCTTTTACAGTTAAACAAATAAGATGTAACCGTACATTCTACTCCAACAGCTTCTTTTCTCGTGCTTCCCGCCTGTGGAACTCCCTTCCACAAGTCTGCTTTCCCGACAGCTACAATCTCCAGGTGTTTAAATGTAGGGTCAATAAACACCTCCTATCACACTAATTCCCAATTATTCTCAGAAAACTCTCATCTACCCAGCCCTCATTCTCTGTATCCTTACCCGACTATCACCCACCCTCTGACATTTCCTATATTTAATCATCCTTTCTCCACTCTATGTAGCCCCCTGCGCAGTAGTGGCAGTGACATGCCTTGCTCGAGGTGAAACGCTTATAAAAAAATAAAAAAATAAAAATAACAATTTTATCGACAAAAATTTACTTTACTGAGGGAGTCTATTCTTAGTGGAGTTTTGGCTATGGCTAATATACACATACACACACACACTCCCCGCCTCTCTCTCTCTCTCTCTCTCTCTCTCTCTCTATATATATATATATATATATATATATATATATATATATGAATTATACTTTAGAACATGTACAAACTACAATCTACTACAAAATTATACATTTTATTTCGACATTTAAAGAACACATTTCTCACCAGGTAGGTAATAATGATGGTATTATCATCATTATTAACTACCTGATGAGAAATGTGTTCTTTCAATGTCGAAACAAAATGTACAGTTTTGTTGTAGCTTGTAGTTTTTTAGATGTTCTGAAGTATAATTTATAATAAATAAATATTCATTGGTCTATTTTTATATTGAGCGTTGTTTTGAATTAATATTTTGAACGTTACAAATATTTTCTTTCGTTTCTTATTCATTTGGGTATATATATATATATATATATATATATATATATATATATATAAGCATGCGGTGTAGATATAGAAGAATCCAAAGGAGTATCCTGTACATACAGTGGTAGGATAACTTTATAAGAAAGCTCTAAATATATACGTATATAAATACATATAGAGCAAATATAAGAAAAAATTAGTCAGACACGTAAATCGGAAGTATATGGCCTATTTCGGGCGAACCCTTATCAGCTTCCGTCTTTATTGTACAAAAGATTTTACACGAATGAAATTCACAAGGACCTAAAAAAAACGGAATAAAAATAAAGATCGCTCCCTTGAAAGAAAAAATTTTAAAAAAATACATCATTATATGAGTTCGGCGAATACACACACATATTCATACATGAGCATATATATACGCCACATACAATCAAAGAGCACGTGTAAGAGCGGATGTCAACTTAAATCTAAAGATACATTCAGCAAGTCAGTTAGACTGCTGACCCGTAGATTTGAAACGTAAAGAAAGCGGGTTAGATGAGAAAGAGAGAGAGAGAGATAGCGTTAAAAAGAAAGGGTAAGAAGAGAGGAATAAATTTGAATTAGAAAGAACAGATGATAGGAAAAAATGAAAGTAAAAACTAAAGAATAAATATTATATATTAACGGTGAAAGGATAAAAAATTGGGATTAAAAGAGTTTAAAATATTTAAGAGATTAATCCGTTAATCGATCTGTTGTAATCACAAATACCATCACACCACAAAATTATAGACATCCGCGGACAGATCTGTTTTTCCAGTAGAAAAAGTGTTCAAATTAATTACTAAATGAACGATATTATATATATATATATATATATTCTAGACATATACTGTTAAATATAAGAGACAATGAATGTCTATTATGTTTAATCATGAGCCGTTCTAAACGTCGTATTTTGGCTTTAATTTCAGGTGAAAATAAAGACAAAAAATCTCCAACATTTCGATTATTTTTATTAGGTTGGTTCTAAGCTTTCGACTCACATGAGCCATCTTCAGAGAAGATGCAGGGACGTTAACATAAAACATCCACCATCAGCGATGATTTTGGGTTGACATAAAACTTTGCTAAGCAACGATAACAGTTACCAAAAAATAGTTCGTAAATTTGTAATGCGGTTCTATGACGTCACACCACGTGAGAGCTCGAAATGACAACAGAACCATGTATTCAAATGCAATGTAATGTGTTATGACCAGATTTAAACGTGATTTTATTAAGTGTGGGTTGTTTGTATTTAATGTAGATGGCCTCCAATATGAATAAAAAGGTTCTTTTTACTGTGTGTATGGGTGAGGATTATTGTATTGTTGATTAATATATATAGTATACTAAATCTAAAAGTGAGCCAACACCGACAGCGGTTTCACACAATTGGATATATGTATAAATCGGAATCAAATAAATGTGCTATATGGATCGGAATCTGACAAAAAAACTAATAAAGAAGAAATAGGAAAGGTTAATCAACCTGACGTATTTCGCTTTGTTAAAGCTTCATTGTAGAACTAGATATGAGGATAAAAAGAATAAAGAAATTCTAGTAATTTTATTTTTGTGTTGTTTCATTCTTCTTGGTTAATCGGGTTTCACGGGCGTATGATTTCCTTGTATAATTTATGGCTTTGCGAACCTGGAGAGAAACAACGCGTTCCGTCGAAACTGCAAAAATTACGCATTCCATGTGTAACTGAAAAAATTTCATTAACACTTATGCATGTAAGCGTATTATACTTATAGTTTGTTTATGCAGAATTGTAGAATTCAGATAATAATATATATTGTTAGGTATATTGAAGTAATGAATATGTAATACATAGGCATACACCTTGGTTCCCCCTTACATAAATGTGATTGGCTGGAGTCAGCCGTAAATACAGACTGAGGCGAGGACGCATAGATGTCTACGTCTATAGGTCTATCGCTAGAGGTCTACAGGTCCTCGACTAGAGACTTATGTCTAGAGGTCTATGACTACGTCTCAGGATACTGTATACAACGAGTACCGTCCATTACGCCTACGTACTAGACTGTCCTACCCGGTTACATCTTCCTAAACCGCTTGCTACCTCGAACGACATATATATATCCCTTTCCGGGACATATCACATATATATATATATATATATATATATATATATATATATTTGAACATTATTTTTCATGGATACTCGTATTTGAGTGGATAGTCTGTTTTTCTATAATAAACGGTACATTCATTTGATTGAGCATGTTTGAACAGGAACTTAAGCGAAATCTTTCTCGTCATATATTGTTCAAATATTCAGGCTGGTAGACGAAAATAAATGAACACTCTTTAACAAATACACAATGTGTCTTTTCAAATATAAGTATCCTTAAAAAAAGAGATGATTTATGGATATATATATATATATAATTGAAAATAAATTTTATTACGCGTTTCGCCTTTCTAGGTTTCATAGATGCAAAAACAAAAGAAAAAATAATGAATCGTAGTTCTTTATTCCCTAAGCTAGCATTTCTCGTGATTCAAGAAAGAAAGGAAATGAGTGACATTTGAAAAAACCTTTAATATTTATTCTCTGTTGTTTCTTCATAATTCTTAATTCATGTCGAAAAGTGTTAATATATTATTTTCTGTACTGAATTAAATGTAAATCCTCATCTCATTTTCAGAATGGTTCGAAAGCAAGAAACTCATGTGGCTTTTTCTGAAATTAATCCAAGGCATATCCTCATCCAATCCTTCAGAACGGGTTAAAAATAAAAAGTTTATATGATTTTAAATCTATCCATGCGTTTTCCGTACATATTATATATGTTTTTATAATAAGATACAAAAAATCCCAACAAAGTTCTTAAGAAATTTGACAAATGGAAAACGATTCATTAAAAATAGATTTGTCTATAATTCTTAAATGAGTTAGTATTTACAGTGTTTACATTATTCGGATTGTTATCCTCATATTTGTTGCCACTTATACGACATTTCAGTTGTTATACACTCCGGCTATCTTCAGGTACTAGGAATTTCGAACCGAACCCTTTATTACAATAACTGGGGTATCTGAACCCCTTTCCTTAAAGACACATGGCCTAGTGATTATAGATGTTGGTTAGTTCCTATGATTTGTCACAAAGTATTATACCAGGCTACAGCAGTGGTTTAGAGGGAGAAACTCATGACTACCAAAACGAGACTCTACGCAAAAGGGATGGTGATGATATAACCCAGTGATTGTAATAAAAGTTTCAGTTCGAAATTCGAAATTCCTAGGCCGGATCGTACAACAGCTGAAACGTCATACAAATGGCAACAACGACGAGAAAAATAGTCTGAATAATGTAAATATTGAAAATAGATTTGATTACGCGTTTCACATTTCTAGGCTTCAGCAGATCCATTCGTCAAATTTCTTAAAAACTTTGTGAGAATTTTTGTATTCTTTTTTAAGCACACACACACACACACACACACACACACACACACACACATATATATATATATATATATATATATATATATGAATGAGATAATGATATATATATATTTTTTTTTATGTATGACAAAGTTGAAATATTTTCTTATAACGCGTTTCGTCCTTTAGAAATTAAATTTTTCTTATGTTGGTGCTACTGCACATGCGCACGAACGAATGATACTGGGGAAAAGAAAAATGAGTCTAAAAAAAAAACACGGCTAAATAAAGTAAAGAAAATTAATTTCCCAGCACCCCTCGTTCTTTTGCATGTACAATAAGACCAGCATAACGCCCGTGCATTGAATACTGTTGCCATGTCTTGTCGAGTGCTCCTGCTATCCATCTAGGGATCCTGACAAAACCAAACGGAAAATCTGTAATGGGATCGATCCCGACTTAACATCCGCCCGTGCATAAAATACTGCTGCCATACCTGGTCGGGTGCTCCTGCTATCCACCTAGGGATCCTTGACAAAATCCAACGGAGAGTCTGTAATGTGATAGATCCCGGCATGGCATCCACCCTTTGCATTGAATACTGCTGCCATATTTGATCGTGGGTGATAGGGAGCTGTTTTTATATGTCCTATTAGGTATATTTCACAAAAATCTTTAAAATCAACTGACGTGAATTGTGTACCATTATCTGTAACTAAAACGTCAACGACGCGAACCTAGCAAATAGTTCATGCAAACAGCTTATAGTATTGTCGGTTATTGGGTGTTTATATCTAAAAACTTCCGGCAATTTACTAAAGCTGTCTACTACTAAAAAAAATAGTAGTAGCTATTTATAGGTCCTGCGTAGTATGCGTGTATGCTTGACCACAGTTTGTCCGCCTTTGGCTAAGATTTTTGTATAATCGGTGGCGATTTTGCTGCCGCCGCACAGTCCTTACACTTTTCCACCATCTGTGCGATATCCTCATCCATTTTAGGTCAGTACACATAGCTTCTCAATAATACTTTCATGCGATTTTTCCCAGGATTCTCCTTTGAAGTGACTTTGGTATCACGACCCTTTCATTATACTGTAGTACACTGTCACAAATTGAGAAACTATCTGCCCATTTTACGTCACTGTCTTCAATTTTTTCTTTGTCGTGTTAATAAATTCACCCGCTTCTGCGTTTCTTCTTATTTCTAAGAATGTAACCGGTAGTTCTTTGACCGTGTTACTTAATACTTTGCTGATTTCATCCTCAGCTCTCAGCGCTGCTATCACTGTCTCTTCCAAGGGTTCACTTTCCTTAGGAATCAGCCTCGATAGTCCATCCATCTTTTTTCGATGGTAAATATTCTAGTTTAAAATTGTAGTTTATTAGTATTGTGCCCCACTTCAGGTGTCTATTCGCGGTATAAACAGGTAGTCCTTTCTTGGATCCAAATATGGTAAGAAGCGGCTTATGGTCCGTTCGTAGTGTAAATCTTCTACCGTATATATATCTATGAAATCGAGTTACGGCGAAAATATTTCCCAAGGCTTCTTTTTCTATTTGTGAATAGATTTTCTCGGCCGGTAGTAATGCTCTCGATGCGTGGCCTACCGGTTTTGTAGTAACATCCTGCATTATGTAAAATGCCTGCTCCCACACCCTGAGAGCTTGCATCACTTGCTACAATAATCTCCTGCCTAGGGTTGAAATGTGTCAAGGTTAAACGACGTTTTGCACTCCTCCGACCAGTTCCACTGGACATCTTTCTTCAGTAATTCGTTAAGGGGTGCCCTCAATTTATGCATACTATCGATAAACTCTCCATGGTAATTAGCTAGACCGAGGAAGCTTTGCAATTCTGCGACATTTATAGGTCCCGGCATGTTTTTGATTGCTGAAGCTCTCTCTGGGTCAGTTTTCCTGCCATTCTCATTTATGATGTGGCCTAGATATTTTATTTCTTTCAAGAAGAAATCACATTTCTTCTCTAACTTTTAACCCAAAGTCTTGTAGTCTTTTAAGAATTACTTTGATGTGTGTTGCATAATCTTTCAAATTATCGCTTTTAACTAAAATATTATCCAGATAAGCTGTGGCAAAATTTTGCCCCGTCAACATAGTATCCATCGTCTGCTGAAAAAAAACCTTTTATCCCGAATGGTAGCCTGTTGTATTTGTATAGACCTTTGTGCATATTTATGCACAGTAATTTGGAACTTTCTTCCGTAATTGGAGTCTGCAAATATGCTTCGTTTAGGCCAATCTTTGAGAAAATTTTTCCACCATTAAGTTTAGTGAATAATTCTTCTGGGCTAGGCAACGGATAGTAATGGTCTTTAATTACATTATTCAGTCTCCTGGAAAAATCTGCACACACGCGGATTTCTCCCGGTTTTTTTTTTTCATAACATAAACAACCGATGCTGCCCATTCACTGAAGTCAGTTTTCGAAATAGTCCCAGTTTGCTCTCGCCTCTCCAGTTCTTTGTCTATTTTGTCAATTGTGGCGAATGGTGCGTTTCTCTTTTTCCTAAATACAGGTTGAGTATTCTGTTTCAGCTCGATTTTCGCTTCAAATTTGTTGCAACGTCCTAACCCACTTGAAAATACTTCTCGAAATTCTTTGTACAATTCCTCCTTCAGTTTTGTGGCTTCCAAAAACTAACAGTCTATTCTTTTACAAAACGAACTAATAGGTAAATCCCATACATTGAATTTCTGCATCTAGTCCGTTCCTACTAGGTTGTCTGTATTTCTCATCACATAGATTCATAATTTTTTAATTTCTCCCTGGAATTTTACGTTCACTATAATTTTGCCTTTGAAATTTATCTTTTTCCCCGTTACGGAATTAGCAAAACATTTTTTTGTGTGTAGGTCGGTCTATTTAACTTCCACCATGTTTGTAAGTTTATAGTCGTCAAATCAGATCCCGAATCCAGTTAAAACTTATTTTTTTTATTCAGAATTTCCATTTCAATGTATTTTCTGATATTTTCCTTATTATCATTCTCCACTCTAGTAGACCTTACTCTACTAGGTTGATTTTTATTTCTGCATACCATAGATTTGTGGCTCATCTTACTACATGCTCGGCAAGTTTGTATTTAAAAAGACAATCCTTAAACCAATGCCATCCACAACATCTGTAACATGCAGAAGGGGGAAGCTTGTTTTTTACTGGATTCTTGTCAACCGTAGTGCTGTATTTTTTCTCTTTGGCATTATAATTTTGTTTTGTCTGTGGGGAGGGTACAAAACGTAAATTTCTATTTACCTTTCGAATGTACGCTACTCCTGACTCTTCAATGTCCTTGCTATCTTTATTTATACTGAGGCATTTCTGGCAATCTTCTGACAATTTTTGTAATGTTAAACCTGGCTCATTTTGCAGTTTGATCAGCACGCGTTTCCTCATTTAGCTGTCTTTAGCAGCAACTAGTCTTTGAACAAATATGAGACACTTAAAATTGTCTGGGGTAAGTTCCGAAAATTTAAAATCGTCACAATGTTTATTAACGATAGCTACAAAAGTAGAATAGTCCTCGTTTTCGTCTTTTCTGAGATTAAGGCATTTCCACCTGTTATGGAACAACGAGATTTTGGAGCTAAATAGCTCTGTGAGGCCTGTCACTGCCTCATCGAACGTTAGGTCATTCGTTTTTTTAGGAAGAATATAGTCTACAAACTAGGTGTGTTCGTCTGTGCCTAATTTCCTGAGTAGAATCTTAATTTTTTCTTCTCACTCCATTGCTGACAGTCGATATTAAAAATATCCTCGTATCACCTGTAATACTCTCCGAAATTTTTATCTTCCTCAAACGAGTATTTAAAAATTTCAATCGCGTTCCACACCGCATCTTGTGAAAATGTCTCCTTCTTTCTCCGTGTTCCTATCCAGGGCTGTGCTTGTTAATTTTAATAACAGTTCTTGCAGTTGTGTTTGTCTTTCCTCGTTTGCCTTTTGCATTTTAATTTGCTTTCTTCAATTTGTTTTTGCATCTCCATTTGTCTCTTTTGTATTTCTGTTTGTCTTTCTTCGTTGGCCTTTTGCATTACCATTTGTTTTATTTCGTTAGCAATTTGCATTTCTATCTGTTTTATTTCTAATTGGTATTATCGTTCTTCAGTTATCTTTTTGATTTCGAGTATTCCCTTTTAAAAATCTTCCATTTTTTTCTTTTCGGTATTCGTGTCGACAACTTGTTTGTGGACGACTTGTTGATGTTGTTGACTCCTCTTATGTGATTTTTGAGGTCCTCGACGCTAAGTTTTTTTTTCCCTGATGTTATGCGTAAGTTCGTTCTTTTTTGTCACAAATCTGCTCCTTACGACTGATGTGACAACATCTTTTTTCCTCCGTGTGCACTTGTTAGAATCCTCGTCGCCAAATTGTTGTTTGGCGAGAATCTATTTTTTCTCCGCATGAACTTGTACGAATCCTTCGTCGCCAAATTGTTTGGCGACTGACGTGAAACACGGATTGTCCTCTGTGTGAATTTATAAGAATCCTTCGTCGCCAAATTGTTGTTTGGCGACTGACGTGAGAACGTATTTTTTCCTCCGCGTGAACTTGTACGAAACCATCATTGCCAAATTGTTGTGGATTCTTGTTTAGAAAACCACACAAAATAGTAATAAAAAAAACAGATATGAGAGTAAAAATGTAAGTATAGATTCAGGAATACTTGTGAGAAGGAGTCAAATATATACTAGAAGTAAGTCCGATAATAGACAATATTCTTGGTGACCAACGAGCGCGGGTCAGCTGCTCTGACAAACACCAGCTCTAACAACAATAACAACCCGTTCTGTGGAGCAAGGATTATTTGTATACCATAGAAGAGTCCATAGAGTGTGTAAAAAGGAGTGACTCCTCAACACATATCTGGTCGGGTGCTCCTGCTATTCACCTAGATGTCCTTGACAAAATCCATGGAGAATCCGTAACGTGATCGATCTTGACTTGACATCCGCCCTTGCATTGAATACAGCTGCCATATCTGGTCGGGTGCCCCTGCTATCCACCTAGATATCATTGACAAAATCCAATGGAGAATCCGTAATGTGATCGATCCTGACTTGACATCCGCCCTTGCATTGAATACAGCTGCCATATCTGGTCGGGTGCCCCTGCTATCCACCTAGATGTCCTTGACAAAATCCATGGAGAATCCGTAATGTGATCGATCCTGACTTGACATCCGCCCTTGCATTGAATACAGCTGCCATATCTGGTCGGGTGCCCCTGCTATCCACCTAGATGTCCTTGACAAAATCCAATGGAGAATCCGTAATGTGATCGATCCTTGATTGACATCCGCCCTTGCATTGAATACAGCTGCCATATCTGGTCGGGTGCCCCTGCTATCCACCTAGATGTCCTTGACAAAATCCAATGGAGAATCCGTAATGTGATCGATCTTGACTTGACATCCGCCCTTGCATTGAATACAGCTGCCATATCTGGTCGGGTGCCCCTGCTATCCACCTATGTGTCCTTGAGAAAATCCAACGAAAAATCTGTAATGTGATAGATCCTGACCTGGCCGCCAAGATACAGGAAATTTCTCAGCGGCGCAACAAGGCTTCTCTGTGTACTTTAACGGCTTTTGCTCTGGTTCCCCCTATGCATGAATTTGCTCAAGCCAAAAAATAAGCAACTAGGTCCCACCTTTTTACTGCGCAACAATTAAAATGTAAACACAAATTCAACTATATCAGCTTCGTTTCTCACACTTCCCGCCTCTGGAATTCCTAACTTGCTAACTTGCATCCTCCCTCTCATGTTCCTTTCCCCGTCCGCCCCACTCTCAGTATTTTAACCCTTCTCTTACCCACTTTCTGACACGCCCTGTAACCTGTCACTCTTTCTCATAACTTTCCTCTTATGTAAACCCCTGCGCACCAGTGGCAATAGACTACCATGCTTGGGGCGATATGATGATAAAAAAATAATCTTTCCTGGTTGTTCTTAGTTACATTCCCTTCATTTTCTTTGTATTTATCGTTACCTAATCGGAATTTCGAACCGATCCCTTTAAGATTGTTTGCATTCCACTTTACATTCTTACGCGCTTATTACATACGACATTCTTATTTACATGATTTAAGTTCATCTTCTTATCCTTTTATTATTATCTCAAAGGTTTGTCTTTTTTTAATCTCACTTCGTCAGGTGCTTATAATCAAAGAATTTAATCTGAACCCATTATTTAATTTGCTCTGTAATTTGTTTTCTGTGCTGGCAATATTTATCGATATCTCGTCCTGTTCTTTTTTTAGTACGAGTCAATTATTACTCGCTTCGTTTCTACTGATTTGAAGTATACACTACCCGACCAAAGGACTAATCTATAGTTTCAGTTTATATATTGACTGTAATGCAGAATTGATCCCCAACTTTATATCCACATTATAATAGTATAGAATTTTTTAAAATCATTTCAACCCAAGCAAGGCATTCCACGCCACTATTGCGCAGAGGGTTACATAGGGGAAAGTTATGAGAAAATTTATAGGAGGTGTCAGGAGGTGGGTAACAGAAGGATGACTGTGGCCATAAAGTGAGGGATCAGTTTATATATTCATTGTAATGTAGAACTGATCCCCAACTTTATATCCACATTATAAGAGTACAGAATTTTTTTCTTTTTAATCATTTCACCCCAAGCAAGGCATTCCACTGTCACTATAGCGCAGGGGGTTACATAGGGGAAGGTGCTGAGAGAGCGATTAGATATAGGAAATGTCAGAAGGAGGGTGATAGACGAGTAAGGAGGTACATAGGAAGAGTGTTTGAGAGAATGGATGCGAGTTAGTGTGTTAGGAGGTGTCTATTGACCTTACATTTAAATTCCTGGAGATTGTAGCTGTCGGGGAAGCAAGTATGTGGAAGGGAAGTTCACAGGCGGGAAGTGCGAGAAAAGAAGCTGTTGGAGTAGAAATTGCGGTTACATCTTATTTGTTTCACTGTAAAAGGGTGGGACCTAGTTGCTAATCTAGTATCTCGTGCAAATTCGTACCTCGAAGCACCAGTGATCTAAGTTCATCGGAGCAGAAGCCGTGAAAGTATTTATAGAAGAGGCACAGGGAAGCCACGTCACGCCGTGAGAGAGCGACTGCAGGCGGTCTGCCAAGTCGGTATCGATCACATTACAGATTCTCTGTTGGATTTTGTCAAGAACACCGAGGAGAATAGGAGGGGCACCCGACCAGATGTGGATTTGTGCTAGTAATCTCTGGATATGTTCTGTAGAACGATAACAATCTACCCTCGTGGATTAAATAAAATGTGGAGTTCCTTCTTTGTTGATGATTGTCGAAATATTTGGATAATAGCAAAAAGGATGAGGACAATAGTCCTCATGTAAATAATTTCAATAATGATGACACCTCATCCCGTGAAATCTGACTGAAATCAACAGTTTAATTTCTTTTGTGACGGCTGACCTTGGCTTTCACAGACCCAAGAAATGAATTCCAAAACTATTTTGGAACACAATTTGTTTTAAAAATCTCTTTAATCCACTATGCTGGATGTCATTTTTGAAATGTTGTATGTTGGTAGGTTGATTTTGTTTAGTAGCATATCAAACTATAAGTTAATTATTACCAAAATCTAAATATTTTGATCATTTTCACGGTCTCTGCTCCGATGAACTTAGCTCACTGGTGCTCCCTATGTATGAATTTACTCATGATTAGCAACTAAGTCCCACCCTTTTACTGTGAAACCAATAAAATGTAAACACAAATTCAACCCCGGCAGAGAACGCGGACTTTAGCGTGTTATATGCATTGTAAACACATGCCAGTAGCCGTAAGTGTTCAAATTCATGACTGAATAAACAATGCGTAGATGCGTGAGTAGCTACTGTTTTTTTTTTTTTCAAAGTCCACTATTCCTCCATAGTGCTCAATCGGAGTCTAAGAGCGTAAATAATCATCCGCAGACAGATCTGTTTCGATGTATCACAGCTCATCAGTACGGTTAGACATCCGATTTCTTGTAGCCAGGATTGAAACCCGACCGAATTGACATCAGTCGGCGATTCTACCTTTACTCGGACTTTAGCGTGTTATATACAATGTAAACATGCGCCAGTAGCCGAGAGTGTTCAAATTCATGACTTAATGAACAATGCGTAGATGCATGAGTAGCTACTATTTTTTCGAAGTCTACCACTCCTATATATATATATATATATATATATATATATACTAACAGTATAGCCCGGCGTTGCTCGGGTGTAATGAAAGCTTTAAAACTAATCCATGGTCCTGGAGCTCAGGCTCTTTGGACGTTGGTACGAAAGACTTGAAAAGCAATAGTTGTTTCCAGTTAAAGAGAAACTGTAGACTGAAAGAAAAATGAATGGATGTAAGTCAAATTTTGATTTCCTGGTATCGATATCAAATAAGTTTTTTTCGTCGTTAACTGAATTTTGAAGGCTAAATAAGTCCTCTGAGTAAATGGTATCATGGCTGAGACTAAGAACTACAATTATACCTACTTAGAGCCAAACCTGAAGCAAAAACTAAAGTAAAAGGCTGAAAAAATACAGACATACAGGCAGATAAACAGGCACACACACAAACATCTTGCCTTTTATATATATATATATATATATATATATATATATATATATATATATATATTATTGATTTTCTGCACTATTGTAAGAACTGCAACCTTGAAGCTTCTGAATATCGTTTCTTATGTCTTTGTCTGTGAGTGTATCAAATTTGATTAAAATCGGACCACTCCTTCTATAACCTGATTTTTTTTATTATCGATATTTATCGGGGGTACCTCGACACAAAACGTAGCTAAGAACACTCGCAGACGCTTATAGTACAACTGTGTAAATTTTCAAGAAAATCGATTCAGCCGTTTCAGAGTCTATAGGTAACGGACACACACACACACACGCAGACAGACACAGACACAGTTCCATTCATAAATAAGTTTATATATATATATAGAGAGAGAGAGAGACAGAGAGACAGAGAGACAGAGAAAAAGTGAGAGAGAGTGAGGTAACTCTAACCCTAACCCTGTCGAATGAAGTAGTAAAAACGAGGTTTACATGACACATTTTTGAACTCCTGTTTTCAAATACCTCATAATCAGTTGTGATCAGTTATTTTTACTGGCGAATTATAACTGAGGTGTCAACTGTCTTCAGCTAAATTCGACCTCTTTAAAAACTACTGACGAAAGTTGGAATTCGCAATGCAATTATATTGGAATCCCATCATAAATATGATTAAATGTCGTCACCTCCATCCCATACATTCCACATTGCTGGGTAATTATTCCTGCATTTGAAAATATGTTTCGCCATTTTGACCCCTTTTTTCTTGTTACCAATTTTTTACAACTCGAATTTTGCAATTTCAGTCGGTTTTAAGTCATTCGCGTAATTTTAATTAACCTACAATTCAAATTTTCATAGGATAAAAATCTATAACAAGTGTTTAGCGCGATGTCAACTCTTAGAAATAGTTGGTTGCTGAAATATTAAGTTGAATTAGGATTTATTCATAACTATTTCATTAATTTCTGCATATGTGTACTGAATATATATACATAGTGACGGGAATTAATAAATATACATATGAGTGTAGACATATGTATAGTATTATTATTCAGGTGTAAATAAAACAGTGGTCTGCGTATGAACAGAGCTATTTTTTTATATATATACACTAATAAAAATACATATTATCCTACGTCTATGGCACGACTCGGAGTTTCATGAATTATGCAGTTATCAGGTGCATATTTCAAACTGACAGTTTAATAGATTTGAATTTAAGTTCACTCGATGTTTATGTGAATTAAATCATATAATGTGAAGTGACAGCATTTTTAATAACAAGTTTAAAAATTTAAATATTTTCAGATTAAATATAGATACTAAAGAGATTGCATGTAGAATTTAACTTTAGAATTTAAAATATTAAATAAAAAATATTAAAAATATTAAAGTGCAGGTAGAAGAAATCAAAGAAGCGTAAATCATAAAATGTAAAAATTTAAATATTTGAATATTCAGTCAGTTAAGTGCCATACGTGAAACACGCTTGGTCGATCATGTCTCGAAAGAGAGATAACTGACTGGGCAGAAGATTATCCCGCAGTAGATTGCCATTGCTTTCTGCGGTAGACTGGTTGCCGACCAAGGCTATAGAACCCAATCTGATCTATTATTTAACCCATAACTGGAGAGGGGAGAGACAGATTAATACCTTTCCCAAGAGTATTTGCGCGTTAGGGAATGCAATGAATTCAACTGGAATTCGAACTCCGCTTCTTGATTTCTCGTTCCGAGCCGATATCCACTGCACCACAACGCACATTCTAATATTACATTTAGATAAAAAATTAAAATTTTAAAACTGAAACTGAGAATAAAAGTTAAAATATAAAAATAAAAGCGGGTAGAGACAAATAAATTTAATTATTAAAATCAATATTTGCGGGAGACAGAAAAAAAAAAAGAAAGGAAAAGAAAAAAGAAAAGGGAAAGGAAAGAAGAATGAGGGAAAGAAAGAGGCCAACATATAGAGAAATCTATATCAATCTTGGTTTAAGAATTTAAGTATTTTTTCTATGATAGCATCTGATCATTAAATCGCTCTTTGGTTAAATAAATTAGGAATATTAATATAGTTTAAGATGACAAGTTTTTCTAAAAAGTTAAAGTTACATCTATCTCCCTTTCCGTTGTAAGGTCTGGATTTAGCTACGATATTCCAGGTAATAATTAACTTCTTGCTATTGTTTTTTAATTTCCAATAATATAAGAATAAACAGAAGTTTTACTATATTTACTGCTGCTTAAAGACAACATGTGGTTGTTAAATCTTATCTTCCACCTGTTAAAAGTGCTTCTAAAGTAAAACTTAACATCATTATCATCCGAATTAATTCGAGTTCCATGAACAATACATTCAGACATAAATAAACCTGCCCATCAATAAGTCAGTCAGTTAAGTGCCATACATGATGCACGCTTTGGCGATCATGTCTCGAAAGGGACATGACTGACTGGGCAGAACATTATCCCGCAGTAGGTTGCCATTGCTTTCTGCGGTAGACTGGTTGCCAACCAAGGCTATAGAACCCAATCTTGTCTGTTATTTGACTCATAGCTAGAGGGGGAAGAGATGTCTTATATTATTAAGTACTATTTAGTGGGGGATGAGTTTATTACTTCATAACAATATAAAACGGATCACCCACTTTACGTCCAGTAGAAACCTTAATCAAGTTTTCAACTATTATATTCAGTCAGTCAGTTAAGTGCCATAAGTGATACACGCTTTAGGCGATCATGTCTCGAAAGGGACATGACTGACTGGGCAGAACATTATCCCGCAGTAAGTTGCCATTGCTTTCTATGGTAGACTGGCTGCCGACCAAGGCTATAGAACCCAATCTGTCCTGTTATTTAACCCATAACTGGAAGGAATAGACGGATTAATACCTTTCCCAAGGGTATTTGCGCGTAAGTGAATGCAATGAATTCAGCTGGATTTAGAACTCTGCTCCCCGATTTCTCGTTCCGAGCCGATATCCAATGTTCCACAACACCTATCCTGCCCATCAATACACGTCAAAAAAAAAAAATGTCTGTTTAAGGAAATTTGTAATACAGAACTGGTTATTTACAAAGCAGACGTACATGCCATAGCTGGCCAAACTATAAGAATTTTGAGATCTACCAAAGACAATTTTAAAATCAGATGGAATAATCATAAATCTACTTTTAAACTGGCTGAAGTTAAGCAACGTTGAGCCTGGTCAGTACTTAGATGGGTGACCTCTTGGGAATACCAGGTGCTGTAAGCGTTTATTGCTTACGGTCACATCACGTTGAATACACCGGTTCTCGCTCGATCACCGAAGTTAAGCAACGTTAAGCCTGACCAGTACTTAGATGGGTGACCTCTTGGGAATACCAGGTGCTGTAAGCGTTTAGTGACAGATGTGTGTTGTAGTGCAGTGGATATCGGTTCGGAAAGAGAAATTGGTGAGCCGAGTTCGAATTTCAGTTGAATTGCCTGCATTCACTTAAGCACTGGTACCCTTGGGAAAGGTATTAATCCGTCACTTCCCTCCAGTTATGGGTTAAATAACAAGAGTAGGACTTGGGGACCCTGCCCTTAAAAACAAATCCCAATGAATCTTGATACTCGAAAAAGAATAAAAGTATTACTAGACACAAAACTTATGTAAAAAAACAAATTAAATTGTTGAAAGAAAAAGGTATTACCAGCAATAAATAAATCAAATTTAGTTGGAATTAAATGACCCACCGAGGTTGATATGCCATAAAAACAAAACAACCAACCAACACCTTTTAAACTGGAAAAGCTTAAATATTGTACCAAAGTAGCTTGTCACAAGTAGGAATTAAAATTGAAAAATGGAAAAGATCCTAATAACTTGGAGTATAGTGAAAATAGCCAAACCATACAAAGGTAGCAACGTAAGTAGATTGTGACAGGAAGAAAAACTAGCTTTTATGTTGTTCCCAGAGAGAAAAACATGACTAAATGAAAAATCGGAAATTACGTCCAATTGTAATCATACCCATAAATACTTACTAGGATCATACAAACATGGATTCCAAAATTCTTAAATAACTCCTCTCTAATTTTAAAAATTTTTCAGTCGTCCGTTCGTAAAAAAAGTCCTGTTCGAAAGTTTAAAAACAGTATAAAATCAGTTATTGTTAATCAACTAAAAATACTGACAGTTTAAATCCTCGATCACGGAAATAACTAATTTCCAAATTAAAAATATTTACAAGTTCTTTAATATAAATGTATTAAACACTTTTTAAAACAATGCAGTATTGGTTCAATTTAAATATGACCAAAAACTAATTATATATATATATATATATAAATGTAAACTTATCACTATACTCGCTTCGAAAAACCCTCCGAGAACATACGCGGAAGGAAAAAATGGTAATAAAAAAAGAACGAGCTAAGCACTTGAACATCAGTCAAAGTACGTAGCTCAAAGAAAAAAAACCGAGACGAATAACCTAAAACAAAAACGCGCTCAATACGCAAGTAGAGTAAACAACCTTCCCTGAATATTCCGTTAGGTGAAACCTTGGTAGGTTCGTTGGCTCTTTAGGTTAGCTATTTAATATATATATATATATATATATATATATATATGTGTGTGTGTGTGTGTGTGTGTGTGTGTGTGTGTGTGTGTGTGTGTGTGTGTGTATTACATTTCAAGAAAAAAGCGGGATAATATTTTACTAATAAAACAAGATACAGAAATATCAACGCTTAAAATATATTAGGCGCCTTTCGACCGACCCTTCTTCAGAACACAAACACTGGGTAGAAAATAAAACTGAGTAGCCAATAAAAAAAAAATTATTAGCGACAAGTTGTTACTTCTGCATTTCGTTTTATTAGTAAAATATGATCCCTCTTTTTTTTCTTGAAATGTATCGTGTTCTGGTGTAGTAATCGCAATTTGTTTAAATATATAAAGACATTGATAGCTTCTCAAAAACGTAAACACGTAAAATATAACGATTTTATTAATAAAGATAAACATATATATATGTGTGTGTGTGTGTGTGTGTGTGTGTGTGTTTGATTTTTGACATATTATATTGTTTATATAAAACCTATATATTATTGAAAAACAAAAAGAAATGAACAATTTCCGATTATTTTGAATCAAAATGTTGATCGTATAGACGCTCAAAATCAAAAGCGGTCCACAGAAAAGCAAAAATAAAAAAAAGAATTTCCATATTTCAGGGGGAATTAAAAGATCAAGTGTCCGTATTCTTCCGGGAAAAATAAGCAGCATTCAGTCATTTAAACGTCATACATTAGGGCGATGTCTTGAAAGAGACATGACTGACTGGGTAGGGAATTTTCCCGCAACAGACTGCTATTACTTCCTTAACCAAGGTTATAGAACCCAATTTTTTCTGTCATTGAACCCATAGCTAGAGGGGAGAGACCTAATAATACCTTTTCAAATAAATGCAACGAATTCAACTGGAATTCGAACGCGAACTGTTCCGAGCCGGTATCAACTACACCACAAATAGCGTTATGTATCGGCAAACGCGGCATTGGTTTGTGAATGATTTGACTCGCCGGAGAAGTGTGCTGTGTACTCGCGATTAAATTACAAGCAATTTTTTGTCGGCATAGATTCTAATGCATTTGCACAGACATTGTTTCAGCTGAGTTGATCTAATTGTTTTCCGGTATAAGGAAAAGAGTGCGTCCACACTACAGAAGTTTTCATTGTGTGTCTAGAGTGCAATCTCTGCTGTGAAGTACTTTAATTCAGAGTCAAGTCGATTCACTTTTTTAAATATTTTCACTCTTTTTACAGAATCTTTAAATTTGAAATAGGCTTGAATTGAAGTTGTTAGTAATGGTGCATACCTCGAATTCTTCCTTTTAATTATATAACCAAAATAGCGCAATAATGTCACTAAGAGGCAAAGGCTTACTGGGAATGAGAAAGAATGAGAAGAGTTTATTGAAGAGAAAGGGGTATAAACGAATAAGATCCAGATATGGCAGTAATTTTATGTTGTGGTGAAACACATCTATTCTATAGTGAATAGACTCTCCCACCTAATTTAAGTAAGAGTAGTAAGAGGAACGAGAGTCAGTCGGTGTTGGACGATAGTACTCGACAGTTAGTCGAATACGAAAGTAGTTAGCGACCTGGCAAGATTACACTGCGTCATACATATATCAAGTTCCTAACGTTTTGTACGTCGAACCTATTAGGACCGATTTTAGCACAAATACTTGCCTCCACTGCGAAAATAACGCCACAACATTTTAAATACATGATTCAATCGTAGATTTATAAATGAAACAAGACAGATGCTAACTAGAAAAGTTGTCTAGCAAGGCATAGAAAACCAACCTTCCTAGCAGCAGACCTAGGAATTGATTCAACATATCTTGACTTTATGTCCGTGATAAAATCTAGACTAAAAAGAGACAAGGAAATGCTCTTCTGAAGATTATTATCAGCCATATTGATAAAAGTTAAAATAGTTCTCAATAATTATTAACGGACATCAGTTTTGGAAGTGTTGGAATTTACACATCATTCCTTGTCTCAGTTAACATGGTTTGGCATCATTCTCTAAAGCATATGATAATTTTGTTTTGTCTGATGATAAATGTGCTATAAGAGATAAGAAAATTGAACACAGCTTGAGGATACTTTTGTCCAAAAGCATGTCAGTTAGTTAAGTGCCATACGTAATACACGCTTGGACGATCATGTCTGACTGCCTGGGCAGAAGATTATCCCGCAGTAGGTTGCCATTGCTTTCTGCGGTAGATTAGTTACCATTCAAAGAACCCAATCTGTCCTGCCATTTAACTCATAGCTGGAGGGAGAACAGATAAATTATATTACATTATTATATTAAGTATAATTAGTGGGGGATTAGTTTATTACTTAGAACAATAAAAAACAGAACTCCCACTTTATACCCAGTAGAAATTTTTATGTTTCCAACTATTATATTCAGTCAGTCAGTTAAGTGCCATACGTGATACACACTTTGAGCGATCATGTCTCGAAAGG
Source organism: Ascarosepion bandense (assembly GCA_037127315.1). Taxonomy (NCBI): domain Eukaryota; kingdom Metazoa; phylum Mollusca; class Cephalopoda; order Sepiida; family Sepiidae; genus Ascarosepion; species Ascarosepion bandense. The sequence goes on along the minus strand of JBBBDQ010001380.1, from coordinate 2,177,250 downwards.
GACATGACTAACTGGGCAGAAGATTATCCCGCACTAGGTTGCCATTGCTTTCTGCGGTAGACTGGTTGCCAGCCAAGGCTATGGAACCCAATCTGTCCTGTTATTTGACCCATAACTGGAAGGAATAGACGGATTAATACCTTTCCCAACTGAATGTAAGTGAATGCAACGAATTCAACCAGAATTCGAACTCAGCTCCCCGATTTCTCATTCCGAGCCGATATCCACTGCACCACAATAGGATGAGATGCTAAAAAACCAGGATGTTAACCTGAAAAATGAAAATTTCTCATATAAATGATGAACATTAGCTAACAACAAATTAATCCGTTAGATAGTAAGGAAAAACAAATATTGCTTCTAATAGACTGGCGCTACACGGTCGCAGAGAAATGGCTTTACAAATTAACAAAAGCAACACTATTTGCAGACTTCCAACAGCAACAACAAGAATGGATATCTCATGTAACTAGAGAGTGATGTAACTTTTATACGAGAAGGTGTGATAACAGTTAGCAGCCATATATTTATTCTACATGAATGTGATGCGACACTTTAGAATGTGGGAAATCATGGCTCAATACATTCTCCTGTCATTAGAAGCTCTCCTAAATTATGTCCGGCCAACCATTTACACGGACGAATTATAGATAGGTTATGCGGATAATATACAAGTGACGCGCTGCCTTCTCTGTACGTCTTGTATTCAATCTGGCCAATGATTGGCCAATTATCTAAATCCAACTTCCTCATTAATTTTGCGGAAATTTGAAAATGATTTTCCGATGTTCAATGTAACGGTTTTTATTTGCAATTTACCAAATTACGTCACCATTACTCACACTTTCAAATCATTTTATTCTCAGCATCTTTCGGTAGAGATATATTTCTGTTCCCAAAAGTTTTCCCTACAACACTGACGAGTAGTCTGAACCCATATTGCCATGGGAAAGGATTGATTATTAAATAATACTCCACTACCCTTTTCTTTGTTTCTAATGAAATTATTCTCTTAGATAATACTTTGCTTGCTTTATGGAAAAGATGAGGAGATTGTCCAGCATTCACTGCCATATAGGAGGACTGATATTACATAACAGTTCACTACTCTTTTCTTTGTTTCTAATAGAATTTTCTTGTTTCTTAATAGTTTGTTTACCTTTGGGAAGAGATGAGGAGATTGTCCAGCATTCATTGCCATATAGGAGGACTGATATTACATAACAGTTCACTACTCTTTTCTTTGTTTCTAATAGAATTTTCTTGTTTCTTAATAGTTTGTTTACCTTTGGGAAGAGATGAGGAGATTGTCCAGCATTCATTGCCATATAGGAGGACTGATATTACATAACAGTTCACTATTTTTTTGTGTTTCTAATGGAGATTGTCCAGCATTCAATACCTTATAAGAAAACTGATATTACATAGCAGTACACGACTTTTTCTTTGTTTTTAATGGAATTTTCCTGTTTCTTAATACATTGCTTGCTTTCTGAAAGAGATAAAAAGATCGTCCAGCATTCACTGCCCTATAAGAAAACTGATATTATATAGCAGTTCACTATTTTTTGTTTCTAACGGAATTTTCCTGTTTCTTAATACATTGCTTACTTTCTGAAAGAGATAAATAGATCGTCCAGTATTCACTGCCCTATAAGAAAATATTACATTGCAATTCACTAATCTTTTCTTTGTTTCTAACGGAATTTTCCTGTTTCTTAATACATTGCTTACTTTCTGAAGGAGATAAAAAGGTCGTCCAGCATTCACTGCCTTATAATAAAACTGATATTATATAGCAGTTCACTAATTTTTCTTTGTTTCTAATGGAATTTTTCTGTTTCTTAATCCATTGCTTACTTTCTGAAACAGAGGAAGAGATCGTCCAGCTTTCGCTGCCTTATAAGAAAACTGATATTACATTGCAGTTCACTAATCCTTTCTTTGTTTCTAATGGAATTTCCTTGTTTCTTAATACATTTCCTACTTTCTGACAGAGAAAAAGAGATCGTAAAGCAATCACTGCTTTATAAGACAACTGATATTATATAGCAGTCCACTAATCATTTCATTGTTTCTAATGGAATTTTCCTGTTTTTTAATACATTGCTTACTTTCTGAAGGAGATAAAGAGATTGTCCAGCTTTCACTGCATTATAAGAAAACGATATTATATAGCAGTTCACTCATCATTTCTCTGTTTCTAATGGAATTTTCCTGTTTCTTAATCCATTGCTTACTTTCTGAAACAGATGAAGAAATCGTCCAGCATTCACTGCCTTATAAGAAAACTGATATTATATAGCAGTTCACCAATCATTTCTTTGTTTCTAATGGAATTTTCCTGTTTCTTAATCCATTGCTTACTTTCTGAAAGAGATAAAGAGATCGTCCAGCATTCTCTGCCCTATAAGAAAACTGATATTACATAGTTCACGACTCTTTTCTTTGTTTCTAATGGAATTTTTTGTTGTATTTAATGTTTTAATAATATTTTGTCGGAGATTAAGAGATTGCCCAGAATTCATTGTCGTATAGGATTATTTTTATTTCATCATAATTCATTACTTTTTTTTTGTTCTAATGGAATTTTTCCTGTTTCTTAATTACATTGCGTATATTTTGGAAGCCGTCCTTCATTATCACAATTTGCCGGTGGTTTTCTCTATTGTATTTTTTTTGTGTCCAATTTGTAATTCACATTTTAGGTTTTTATTTTTTTCCTGATGAGCATACATTCTACCTCATTACGACTAATGTTTATTCTTTTGTTCTTTCCTTCTTTTACGACCTTTTTCAGGAGTTTATAATTTCGTTTCTGTGTCTACTCCCCACACTGTATTACTTGCATATCTAATGCTATGAAGATTGTGTAGCTGCCTATAATAAATGCTGTTAGGACTTCAGATTCATTCCGGATCTCCTCACAATTTCGGTTGAGTCAGCCGAGAAGACCTACCATGATTTGTCATCGGAGCCCACAATTTCAACAACATAAGGTACGCAGATGAAACATTGCTGATAGCAGGCACGGAAAGGAAGGTACAAAACCCCCTATAGAAGATAGCTGAAGAGAGTGACAAGAAAAGACTAAAAATAAACTACTAGAAAACCGAATGTCTGGCCATCAGCAAAAAGAGCGGCCCAAAATGTCAAATATAGGAGGGGGATACTAAAATCAAGCAGGTACAGAAGTTTAAATATCTAGGAAGTGTTATAACAGAAGAGAGAAAGTGTAACACTGAGATTCAAAGGCGAATTGGCATGGCGAAGGATGCATTTCAGAAGCTGAATAAAGTACTAAGTGTCGTACTTTCCGTCTTCTGTTAGAACACTTCCTAGGTATTTATGTGCGTTGTGGTGCAGTAGATATCGGCTCGGAACGAGAAAGCGGGGAACCGATTTCGAATTCCAGCTGAATTCATTGCATTCACTTACGCGCAAATACCCTTGGGAAAGGTATTAATCCGTCTATTCCTTCCAGTTCTGGGTTAAATAATAGGACAGATTGGGTTCTATAGCCCTGGCTGGCAACCAGTCTACCGCAGAAAGCAATGGCAACCTAGTGCGGGATAATCTTTTGCCCAGTTAGTCATGTCCCTTTCGAGACATGATCGCTCAAAGCGTGTTTCATGTATGGCACTTAACTGACTGACTGACCTGCTTGAAATCTGAGGTATCCAGGAAAGGCGTGGCACGTAGAATTAAAACAATCTAAACCAGCAAACTAAATAATGTTTCGGTTCAACATTCTAACGTGTATATCACCTGAAGAAGACCAGAGTGTACAACGGCTGAGACGTCATGAATTTGACAATAAAAATAAGAACAGTTCGAATTATGTAAGTACTCCGTTCTATATTACTTTAGTTTTTTTCTGTGTGCATGTAATTTCTTCTCTGCTTAAGTTCTAGTTAATTATAATTGCCTTCTAGTTAATTATAATTGCCTTCTAGTTAATTATAATTGCCTTCTAGTTAATTATAATTGCCTTCTCAATTATACCAAGCTTATCTAATTATTCTAACCGTCATATTTAGAAATGTATTTTTTCTTAAAAATTACTTGTTTTAAGAAAGGGATTTTATAAATATCACGAAGAATAAAGCTTACTGTTTGGTCATTGAATGCCGAAGGGTTTCCGATTTGGTACAGCTAATCTGAAAGGCAGGAATATCTCATTAAAAACAAAGAAAATAGTGCTAGACAGTTATGTGATATCTGTCTTTTTATATGGCCGTGAATGTTGAACAATCTCTTCAAGGATGAAGGAAAGGCTCGAAGCAATATAAATGAGTCTCTACAGAAGGATGCTGAGGATATCATGAACCGAATACGTGAGCAACACGAAGGTGTTGAAGAGAATGAAAACAAGGAAAACTTTTACTTAGCATAAGGAAAAGATAGCTTAATGAGGAAGGAGGGTTTGAAGAACTTAATGCCCACTGGGCGGATAGAGAGAACGTAAGTGAGAGTGGAAAGCAGCGTGAGACATATTTGTAACAGGAGGGAATTTGAAGTCCATGGTGGCCTACGTCTTAAAGGAACACGGCACATGAAGAAGAAGAATGTGCGTCCGGTAGGAGACAAAAAAACGTTTCACGTCTGCTCATGTATAACGCCAAGAAGAATTACCTACGTATATGACGGAATATAAGACGCACATGATTATAAGGCGCATCTCAATTTCAGCAGAGCTAATCAAGAAAAAATTAGTAATTAGTAAAGTTAGTAAAATTATTAGTAAATGGTACAGCCTAAGTTATATTTATGAAGAACTGGCAGTATAGCCCGGCGTTGCTCGGGTGTAATGAAAGCTTTAAAACTAATCCATGGTCCTGGAGCTCAGACTCTTTGGACGTTGGCACGAAAGACTAAAAAGCAATAGTTGTTTCCAGTTAAAGCGAAACCGTAGACTGAAAGAAAAATGAATGGATGTAAGTCAAATTTTGATTTCCTGGTAACGATATCAAATAAGTTTTTTTCGTCGTAAACTGAATTTTGAAGGCTAAATAGGTCCGCTGAGTAAATGGTATCATGGCTGAGACTAAAAACTACAATTATACCTACTTAGAGACAAACCCGAAGCAAAAAACTAAAATTAAAGGGCTGAAAAAAATACAGACATACAAGCAGGTAAACAGACACACACACAAACATCTTGCCATATATATATATATATATATATATATATATATATATATCAATTTTCTGAACTATTGTAAGAACTTCAACCTTGAAAATTCTGAATATTGTTTCTTATGTCTTTGTTTATGAGTGTATCAAGTCTGATTAAATTCGGACCATTCCTTTTATAACCCGATTTTTTCGATTACCGATTTTCGATATTCATCGGGGGTACCTCGACACAAAACCTAGCTAAGAACACTCGCAGACGCTTATAGTACAACTGTGTAAATCTTCAAGAAAATCGGTTCAGCCGTTTTGGAGTCTATAGGTAACAGACACATATACACAGAGACAAAGTTCCATTTATAAATAAGTTTAGATTTATATATATACGGCGAAACAGATCTGTCTGCGGATGGCAATATATATATATATATATATATATATATATATATATATATATATATCAGTTATCAGTATACAAACCTGTTTTTTCATCAGTGTGGCTAGACATCTACTTGCTTTCAGCTGGGATCTAAACTCGACCGATTTGGTGTCAGTCGAAGTGTCTACTCCTTAAGTTATCGGCGCATGAGAGAAAGGAAATGTTAGCATGTTGTATATATGCGGTGTGTATACACATGCCAGTCACTGTGTGAATTCAATTTTTAACTGAATAATAATGCTTAAATCGCAGAAATCGTAAGTGTTTTTAAAATTTTCTCCTCCAAAGAGCTCAATCGAAATGAAAGCATAATGTATTAGCCATCCACTGTTTCGAAAAATGGTAGACTTTGAAAAAACAGTTGCTACTCTTGCATCTACGCATCGTTCATTCAGTAATGAATTACAATACTCTCACTACTGGCGTATGAATACATGCTAAAAATCTGCCTCCTTCTACCGTGCGCCCTAAGCTCAGAGGTAGAATTGCCGACACACGGGTTTCAAGCCTGGGTAAAAAGCAGTCGGATGTCTAACCGTACTGATGAGCTGTGATACAGCGAAACAGATCTGTCTGCGGATGACTATACGTAAATAAATAAATATAGATATGAGGATAAACACATATATATTATTATTATTTATGTGTAAATAAACCAGTGCTCAATGTAGTCTGAACAGAGCGATTATATATATATATATACATATTGTCCAACATCGATGGCACGACTCGGACTTCCACGCATTATGCAACTGCCAGGTGCATATTACAAACTGACCGTTTAAAAGACTTGAATTTAGCCCAATCCCTCATGACACTATACACTCAATTGAACAAAAATCCACTACCACCATTCCTTCTCGGCGTACAGCCATGTGCGACACAAAAAATGAACCTGTCTAATTTTCTCTATATAAAAATATCAACAATTATTGCGATTTCTTGTCGTCTTTCCATGGCAACACTGTCAAGCTAATCAGATCATACGAACGGATCTTACACAAAATAAATAGACAGAACTTGTCTATATTATTCAATGAAACCTGTATTAATGAAAAAATGCTGCCAAAATACACACACAATATATATATATATACTGTCCCATACCGATGGCATGACTTAGAGTTTCATGCATTATGCAATCATCAGGTGCAAATTACAAACTGGTCGTTTAATAGATTTTAATTTAAATTCACTCGATGATCATAGGAGTTAAATTTTATAAAGTTAGGTTACTGATTTTTAATAACAAGCAAAATTTAAATAGACTACATGGAGATAAATAAGTACAATTGTAAAATTAAAATTTTAAAATAAAAAAATTTCAAAGGCAAAGGGATGAAATCAAAGGGGCGCAATTCATAATTATTATTAATAATATTTAAGGGGAAAGTAAGGGAGTGAGAAAGAAAGAGGCAAAAAATATAGCGGAATTTGTATCAATCAGGGTCTAAGAATTTATGTATTTTTTATTTCTATGGCAGCATGTGGTCATTAAATCACTTTTTTGTTAAACAGATTAGAGCTAATTATAGAGTGTCTCAAAAAAATGTACTCACACTTTGAATGATGAGAAAACTTTTATTTATGAACATAGAGTGAAATGGAATAGCTTCGAATGCAGAAAACAAATATAATTGAAGAATCATGTTCGCAAATGTTTAAATTGATGAACATTATTGTCCAGACAAGTTAGGTTATTGCTTTTTAATAACAATAACAAGAGTAAAATTTAAATAGGCTAAGACTAAATGATGATAAAAAAATTAAAATTTTAAAAGTAAAATTATAAGATTAAAAATTATGATTAAAAAATATTAAAATGAAAGGAAGATAAAAAGAGAGTGTAGTTAATAATTATTAATATTTGCGGGGAAAGAAAAAGAGAAATGGGAAAGTAAGCGGGCGAGGATGAAAGAGGCAAAAATATAGAGAAATCTTGTATCAATCAGGGTCTAAGAATTTCGGTAATTTTTTTTTCTATGGCAGCATGTGGTCATTAAATCACTTTTTTGTTAAACAGATTAGAGTTATTTATATGGTTTAAGATCAGATTTTCTAAAAGGTATAAATTACATCTGTCTCTTTTTTCCCTTATAAAATTTGGTTTTAGCAACAATATTCTGGTAATAAGTGGGTTCTTGTTATTGTTTTTTTTAATTTTCAATAATATATACATAAAGCAGTGCTTTTAGTATATTTACTGTTGCTTAAAGACAACATGTGGTTTGGTTTTATATATATATATATATATATATATATATATATACATATATACATATATATATATGTTTATAGTTATAAAATATGTATGTATTAGGGTACATACATGTATAATATCATTCATATGTTAATAAAACATTGCTCTATGTAGTATGAACAAAGCTATTATATATATATATATATATATATATATATATATATATATATATATATATATATATATATATATTACTATATATATATTACTAAATGTACATATAATTTGAGTTCACTCGGTGTTCATGAGAGTTAAATCTTAAAGTTAGCTTATTGCTTTTTAATAACAATAACAAGAGTAAAATTTAAATAGACAAAGACTAAATGATGATAAAAAAAATTAAAATTTTAAAAGTAAAATTATAAGATTAAAAATTATGATTAAAAAATATTAAAATGAAAGGAAGATAAAAAGAGAGTGTAGTTAATAATTATTAATATTTGCGGGGAAAGAAAAAGAGAAATGGGAAAGTAAGCGGGCGAGGATGAAAGAGGCAAAAATATAGAGAAATCTTGTATCAATCAGGGTCTAAGAATTTCGGGAATTTTTCTGTCAGGATGTGGTCATTAAATCGATTTTCTTTTTATGTAGATTAGAATTATTTATACGGTTTAAAATGAAATAACGGATTGTTTTCCTTATATATATATATATATATATATATATATATATATATATATATATATATATATATATATATATATATTTAGTATATCTAGGCAGTTTATAAATAATAAACGCAGTTCTTAAGTTCGCGATGCGGTTTTATGACGTCACACCGCGGAATAGCGCGAAATGACCAAAAATCATGTAGTCAAATGCAATGTAATATGTTATTTCCTGTTTTAAAGTTGATTTTATTGAGTGTTGGTTGTTTTGATTTGATGTACATGGCCTCCATTATCTGCAAGTTCCTCTTACTGTGTGTATGAGTAAGGATCACTGTATTGTTGACCAAAATCTGTCTGATATTACCTACATGTTTATGTTTTTCAGAGAAATGTTGTTAATAGTACTCTGATCAGAAAGATGATATGTAAGTCTACTTAAGAACTGCGTTTATTATTTTTGGCAACTATTGCCGTTGCTAAGCGGAGTTTTATGTCAACACAAAATAAAATCGTCGGTGATGGTGGATTTTATAATATTTCAGTTTAAACAACCTCTCTGAAGATGGCTCATGTGAGCCGAAAGCTTAGAAGAAAACCAATAAATAATTATCCAAATGTTGGAGAATTTTTGTCTTTATTTTCAACTGAAATTAAAGCAAAAATACGACGTTTAGAACGGCTCATGATTAAACATAATAGACATTCATTGTCTCTTATATTTAATAGCATATGTTTAGAAAATATATATATATATATATTGCATAATGATAATCCATGTATACTGTCTTAATATGTATAGAAAAAACTACTAAAAGTTGTAAGTTAGAAAACTAGAAATGTTTACTGATAGATTCCGATTTTAGTTTCACATACTCACACAGAAAGAAAGAAAAATACTGGATTTTAAAATTAAATACATACAGGCTAGGGTTAAATAGGGAGTTAGATATTCTGAATTTTTATAAACATTTCAATAGTTAAATATGTTTTAGATGCACTTAAAATGTTTTTCTTTAAAACATTTAAAAGTTTAAAAATATTCAGACTCTGTTACTTTCTCCATCACGTGACGGACGCTCCTCGCGATAGACGATTCTAGTTTAAATTTTAAAATCATTTGTTTCTGATGAAAAACCGAGGCTGGTCTGAAATATCAAATATATATATATATACATATATATATAATAATAATAATAGAAATAAATAAATACTGTCAGAAAAAAATACATTTTTAACTTACAACTTTTTAGTAGTTTTATATATATATTGTAATGGTTGTTAGAATGTTTTATAAATTCATAGTATCACTACACAAAAAGTTTCGCGTTTCGCATATAGCAGCTTCAAAACGCGAAAATGTTTGTGTAGTGATACTATAAATTTATAAACCATTCTAACAACCATTTCAGTACAAAGCTCTACGTTGCATCGAGCACTCTTTATAAAAGTAAATGCATGAACAGCAGGTAAAAAAAACCTACGAGTTATATACACAATATATATATATATATATATATATATATATATATATATATTGTAACTAAGTTGTTGAACTCGTAGGTTTATTTACCTTTTTGTTCATGCATTTACTTTTATAAAGAGTGCTCGATACAAGTGTAGAGCGTTATACTGTAATGGTTGTTACAATGTTTTTAAATTCATAGAATCAATACACAAAAAATTTCTCATGTTTCGAAACCAGCCCATTATGTTTTGGCTTCATCCTCAGGTGATTTTTTAGAAATAAGAATTATCCAGTTGCAAAGACCGTTTATTTGTGTTGGATTTGTTATTTTTGGGTGTTAGAGGGGTTGGTCTGTATTTTGAGTTCAGTTGACATTTTTACTTGTCTTAAGGTTAAGTGCTTGATTTTGGCAGAGTTCATAATAGGTTAATCTATTAATCTTGAAAGGGCTGGTGCTGCTGGCGCCTTTGGTTTAGGGGTTGGTAGGTGTTGTTTTGTTTTGGGGTTGGTTTCTCCTTAATTTAATGTATGTTATTTTGTAATGGGGTGTGTGCTTCTTTTTTTGTTTTGTTTTTTTTGTTTTTGTTTTTTATAAAATATATTTTTTATAAAATATATCTTTTATTAAAAAATATTTTATAATATTCCATAATATTAAGCTATTTTATAATATTATAAAATATAATATTTTATAATATTTAAGAAATATATTTCTTTTATAAAATCTATCCTTTATACAGCATATTTTATATATATATAGTATTTTTTTATCTACTATTCTGTTGTTTTATGAAAGATATATTTTATAAAAAATATATTTTATAAAAAACAGAAAAATTAAAAATTAAAAAAAAAGGACACACCCCAAAACAAAATAACATACATTAAATTAAGGAGAAACCAACCCCAAAACAAAACAACACCTACCAACCCCTAAACCAAGGGCGCCAACAGCACCAGCCCTTTCAAGATTAATAGATTAACCTATCATGAACTCTGCCAAAAACAAACACTTAACCCTAAGACCAGTAAAATGGTCAACGGGACTCAAAATACAGACCAACCCCTCTAACACCCAAAAATAACAAATCCAACACAAATAAACGGTCTTTTCAACTGGATAATTCTCATTTCTAAAAAAATCACCTGAGGATGAAGTCAAAACATAATGGGCTGGCTTCGAAACATGAGAATTTTTTGTGTATTGATACTATGAATTTAAAAACATTGTAACTATCATTACTATATATATATATATATATATATATAATAATTACAATACCAATAGTAACAGAACTAACTTTGCCAAAACTAGTACTAATTAAGGTATAAATTAAATCGTCTTGAAGAACCCACCAAGGACAAACTCGGAAGGAAAAAAGGGGGAAGTAAAAAAAGAAACAAACGAAGTACATGAACAAAAAGTCAAGCACTCGTAAGAAAGAAAAAAAAACAAAACGAAAACCCTAACACTAAACCGCTCAATACGAAGGTAGAGCAACAAAGACAGATAATCTAAGCAAGAGCCAACAAACCTACCTAGGTTTCACCCTACGGTTCGTCAGGATAAATTGGCTTATATATATATATATATATATATATATATATATATATATATAAGGAGAACAAAAAAATATTAGGAAAAATGTAATATTTATATCGGAATTTCCGCGGGAATTTGGAAGCAACGGCTTTATACCCACAAACACTCATTCACCAAACCTACTTTTAGATACCAAACAGCTCTTTCTAGAAAATACTGGAAATTAAAAAAAAAGTAACTTAAATCGCCAGTTAAAATGGAAGCTCATAGGCAAGACTAGAACCCCTAAGAGCTTAAGAGTTAGGCGTAATCTATGTTTGACAGAAAAAATTAAAATACTAAAATTTCAATACCAAAATATACTCCTAAATAAATGAAGGGAAATCATAAGTATGTGCCTCCATAGAAATAAGTACAAATTACAATAATTATCCTATTCTTTCAAAGAGTCACATTAAGGTTTTTTTTAATTTGGCCAAGCAGTTACTCCCCCAGCACCTACCACTACTAACTCAAAGGTCAAGCCACATACCTTCCACCGAAGAGGAATTACTACTAAATCTTTCCTTATCCCTACCCTAATAAATAAAACCAATAGCTCCCAACCCCTTCCTTCACCTAAGCTAACCTCTGAGCTTAGAATTTTTCATCATTCTCTGGTTGAAGAATGCATATCTAAAATGACATGTTGAAACTGGCTATTTCCCCGCTTTAAGTTTTATCTGATTTTACAGATATATATATATATATTTGAGAATATGGCCAAGCAGACGGATGCTGGATAGAAGACATTAGTAGTGTCAGAAAACAAATGAAGTTAACATACAATTATGGAATACTTGTCATACACACTGGAGTAGAATTCACTTTAATTCATGTAATTATACATTTTCTATAGATATTTGCGAATAGGTGAACATAACGAACAATATAGAAATTAGAAGCGTCGGAGAACAAATGAAGTTAACATACAATTATGGAATACTTGTTATACACACTGGAGTAGAATTCACTTTAATTCATGCAAGTATACATTTTCTATAGATATTTGCGAATAGGTGAACATAACGAACAATATAGAAATTAGAAGCGTCGGAGAACAAATGAAGTTAACATACAATTATGGAATACTTGTTATACACACTGGAGTAGAATTCACTTTAATTCATGTAATTATACATTTTCTATAGATATTTGCGAATAGGTGAACATAACGAACAATATAGAAATTAGTACTCGGTTCTATAATTTCTGATTCTGAGTCGTTATTCATTGCACTATCTGCACATCTAAGCACCTGGTATTCCCAAGTGGTGCCCCATCTAGGTTCTAGCTTGACGTTGCTTAACTTTGGTGATTAGACAATTATGCTGTTAAGATAAGTAATCAGTTGTGGAACAACCTGAAACAAGAATAATCTTCCTTGCGAAAGAGAGCTATTTATGATGCCCTAAAGCATCTCATTGTTCTCAAGTGGGATAGTCCATTGCTTGGGATGTGATTGGCTGCTGGTAAATGAGTGGAAGCATTTCTGTATGAATACTAGCTTGATTCCAGTCATAGTTTGCAGAGTTTGCATTGGAGCAGTCGTCTTCGGATGACTGCTCTGTAACTCTATAACACTGTCAGCTCTCTGCTTCCGAGCAGAGAGCACAAACCCAGTCGTGGTTCCGCCGAAGGGTAGAACCACGACTCGGTAAAAATAGACAGACATATTTTTGGCCCGGCTATATGGCTGGGAATTCCCACATTAAAATGACCATGTGTCACATCCGGGCTTGCGTGGGAAGCCTAGTAAATACAGCAGAGTTTGCATTGGAGCAGTCGTCTTAGGATGACTGCTCTGTAACTCTATAACACTGTCAGCTCTCTGCTTCCGAGCAGAGAGCACAAACCCAGTCGTGGTTCCGCCGAAGGGTAGAACCACGACTCGGTAAAAATAGACAGACATATTTTTGGCCCGGCTCTATGGCCGGGAATACCCACATTAAAATGACCATGTGTCACATCCGGCCTTGCGTGGGAAGGCTAGTAAATACAGCAGAGTTTGCATTGGAGCAGTCGTCTTCGGATGGCTGCTCTGCAACTCTATAACACTGTCAGCTCTCTGCTTCCGAGCAGAGAGCACAAACCCAGTCGTGGTTCCGCCGAAGGGTAGAACCACGACTCGGTAAAAATAGACAGACATATTTTTGGCCCGGCTATATGGCTGGGAATTCCCACATTAAAATGACCATGTGTCACATCCGGCCTTGCGTGGGAAGGCTAGTAAATACAGCAGGGTTTGCATTGAAGCAGTCGTCTTGCGATGACTGCTCTATAACCCTATAACACTGTCAGCTTTCTGCTTCCGAGCAGAGAGCACAAACCCAGTCGTGGTTCCGCCGAAGGGTAGAACCACGACTCGGTAAAAATAGACAGACATATTTTTGGCCCGGCTATATGGCCGGGAATACCCACATTAAAATGACCATGTGTCACATCCGGCCTTGCGTGGGAAGGCTAGTAAATACAGCAGAGTTTGCATTGAAGCAGTCGTTTTGGGATGACTGCTCTATAACCCTATAACACTGCCAGCTCTCTGCTTCCGAGCAGAGAGCACAAACCCAGTCGTGGTTCCGCCGAAGGGTAGAACCACGACTCGGTACAAATAGACAGACATATTTTTGGCCCGGCTATATGGCCGGGAATACCCACATTAAAATGACCATGTGTCACATCCGGCCTTGCGTGGGAAGGCTAGTAAATACAGCAGAGTTTGCATTGAAGCAGTCGTCTTAGGATGACTGCTCTGTAACTCTATAACACTGTCAGCTCTCTGCTTCCGAGCAGAGAGCACAAACTCAGTCGTGGTTCCGCCGAAGGGTAGAACCACGACTCGGTAAAAATAGACAGACATATTTTTGGCCCGGCTATATGGCCGGGAATACCCACATTAAAATGACCATGTGTCACATCCGGCCTTGCGTGGGAGGGCTAGTAAATACAGCAGAGTTTGCATTGGAGCAGTCACCTTAGGATGACTGCTCTGTAACTCTACATCACTGTCAGCTCTCTGCTTCCGAGTAGAGAGCACAAACCCAGTCGTGGTTCCGCCGAAGGGTAGAACCACGACTCGGTAAAAATAGACAGACATATTTTTGGCCCGGCTATATGGCTGGGAATTCCCACATTAAAATGACCATGTGTCACATCCGGGCTTGCGTGGGAAGCCTAGTAAATACAGCAGAGTTTGCATTGAAGCAGTCGTCTTAGGATGACTGCTCTATAACCCTATACCACTGTCAGCTCTCTGCTTCCGAGCATAGAGCACAAACCCAGTCGTGGTTCCGCCGAAGGGTAGAACCACGACTCGGTAAAAATAGACAGACATATTTTTGGCCCGGCTATATGGCCGGGAATTCCCACATTAAAATGACCATGTGTCACGTCCGGCCTTGCGTGGGAAGGCTAGTAAATACAGCAGAGTTTGCATTGGAGCAGTCGTCTTAGGATGACTGCTCTGTAACTCTACAACACTGTCAGCTCTCTGCTTCCGAGCAGAGAGCACAAACTCAGTCGTGGTTCCGCCGAAGGGTAGAACCACGACTCGGTAAAAACAGACAGACATATTTTTGGCCCGGCTATATGGCCGGGAATTCCCACATTAAAATGACCATGTGTCACATCCGGGCTTGCGTGGGAAGGCTAGTAAATACAGCAGGGTTTGTATTGAGTTACAACCTGGTTTATTTTTGTCTGCCAGCTAGTGTTGTTGTTCTATTGTTATTTTATAACCATTTGCACATCTAAACAACTGGTATTTCCAAGTGTTGCCCCATCTAGGTACTAGCTTGATGTTGCTTAACTTTGGTGATTAGACGAGAACCGGTGTTACAACGTAATATGGCCATAATCCTGTAATTCACAAGAATGCGGAAACTAGAACAGAGTTCCAAAGACAAGAAGTCCGAAATGACGAGCAATTAGAAGAGCAATTACGATTGCATTTATACATTTCATTAATAAAATGATGGGAACTAACTGCCAATATTATACTACGCTTAAACTTATGATGTCGGGGTACCAAAAAGGAAAACTAATCGGAAGAGGGTTGTGCATTTTGGTGCAATGGATATCGACTTGGAACGAGAAATCGGCGAGGCGAGTTCAAATTCCAGCTGAAATCCTTGCATTCACTTACGCACAAATACCCTCAAGGCTCAACAGTACGGCCACATCCGATTGCTTCCGCCCAGAATTAAAACTCGACCGATTTAACACCAATCGGAGATTTTACTTCTAAGCTTTGGCGCACGGTGGAGGAAGTACAAACAGTTTGTTTCTTTAACAGAGCAGATTCATGCCAACTTCGAAGCTTTCTGACACTTCAATTCTGGCGCTTAACACCATCACAATTAAAGCGCTATATATATATATATATACGTTTTCTAAACATATACTGTTAAATATCAGAGACAATGAATGTTTATTATGTTTCATCCTAAGCAGTTCTAAACTTCGTATTTTGGCTTTAATTTCCGTTGTAAATAAAGACATTTAGCAAATTTGCAATGCGGTTCTATGACGTCACACCACGTGATAGCGCAAAATGACAATAGAACGATGTATTCAAATGCCATGTAATGTGTTATGACCGGATTTAAACGTGATTTTATTAAATGTGAGTTGTTTGGATTTGATGTAGATGGCCTCTAATATCTGAAGGTTCTTTTTACTGTGTGCATGAGTAAGGATTATTGTATTGTTGACTAAAATTTGTCTGATATTACCTACATGTGTATGTTTTACTGAGAAATCTTTAATTGTATTCTGATCAGAAAGGTGACATGTAAGTCTACGGGAGAGCGTGGCTGTAGTAAAACCAATATATGTAGTGGTTTATTATTAGTACTAGAGATACAATCTCTGAACGGGCATGTAAATTGATACACTACATTGTTTTGTTTTTTTTAAAAAGATTTATAATTGGTGGGCCCAATTTTAATGGCATTGGATACGGAGTTGATGACAAACATAGAAGAATCTGTAGGAAGTCTTATACAATGTAGCGAATGAAATCTGGAAGAAGGATTGTTACCTGTAAAAAGACTTACCTGGCACATTTTGTGTTGGGTAGGGACCAAAAATTATCTCTCAGTTGTGTCTCTGTCCTCGAAGAGTGCCGCTCAGTTGTAGCTCCGTCCATGAGGACAGAGATGCATCTGAGAAAAAAATTATAATGAGTAGATGCCCGGTCCCAGGGAACAGTGTCTCGCGGCCACACCACCCCATTGCACCAGAGGGGTGGACCAGGTGCTCGTCACCGGGGCTTCCCACGTTAAAAAAGACCTTGTGTCACATCTCGGTCCAGTGGGAGAGTATGGTAAATACAGTTACCTGTAGGGAGACAGAATGCATGGTCAATAAGAGAGAGAGAGAGAGAGAGAGAGAGAGAGAGAGAGCAAGACACATCAGAGTCAAATACACAATTTTAAATATGAGGAAATTGTTATAACAAAGGACAGAAAACGTGACAACAAAATCCGAAAGGGGAGTGCAAAAATGGCTTTTAAAAGCTAAGCAATGTATTAAGAAATGGGAAAATGTTGTTAGAAACAATGAAAAGAAAGCTGAATTGCCATGTAAGATCAATAATCTCAAATGGAAATTTTCTCACTGTCACTGACAATTAGGAGACTTGATGAATTAGAGGAAGGGTTCTACATGCGAGGAAGGGTTCTACATTCGAGGTAGGGTTCTACATTCGAGGTAGGGTTCTACATGCGAGGTAGGGTTCTACATTCGAGGTAGGGTTCTACATTCGAGGTAGGGTTCTACATTCGAGTGTTACAAAGAATATGGAGCGAGAGTGTGAACGCCAACAAATGTTTAAGGAAATAAAAACGAAAAACAGCAAATATTCAGAATCAGAAAGATCCACTTGATTTTTCTGAGACAAAAATTGAAGAAATAGAGCTTACAGAATTTGACACGGCTCGAGTCAATTGCTATTTCTGCTTCCGAGAAAGTTCATTTTGTTTTTCTAGATATTTTTTTTATCCGAATCTGTCTTGCACCTTTATAACTCTAGCATCCGATCATACATTTCATATTGCTACTATCCGCCTTCACATAGGCCATACCTACATCACGTACCATCATTTGCTGGAGGGCACAGAATCCCCAATATGTACCAGCTGTTAAAAAAAGATTAAGTGACAAACATATACTTTTAAAGAGTACAAACTTAAATAGAGTGCGAAAGAAGTATTACCAAACAAGTAGTTTAAAAAAACTATTTATGGAAACGAGACCAAGCAGGATACTAGAATTCTTAAAAGAAATCAGAATGTACTAAAAAATATGACTGGTTGAATACTATCTCACACGCACATAGATATATGTATTTCTACCAACTTGCTATATATTCCTAAACTTGGTTCTACCGAATGTGCGTTTGCAAATTTTATATATGTAATACATACACATATAATGTAGGCTGGATTTAGCTTCAGATAACCTGTGGTAGTTGGTATGCCATAAAATTTAAACAGCCAAATTAAATATATACATTTTTATAAAATATTTTTTAAAATTTAACAAATTAACATATATAACAGACATATATTTAAACGAATTCATACATTTAACAAATTTATATACTCAACACATTTTAAAATGTGTTGAATATATAAATTTGCTAAATGTATGAATTTGTCTAAATATAATTTGGTTATATACATTAATTTGTTAAATATACAAACTTCTTGAAATTGCTCTTAACTTTTTGTTCTATTTTTAATAATTCGATTCGGCATTAAATGACACACGATGGGTTGATACGCCGTAAAACAAAACAAACAAGCAAACAAACAAATCATATTGTTATCACCAACAATATGATTTGTTTGCTTGTTTGTTTTGTTTTACGGCGTATTCTGTCTGATGATTCTAAGATGTATTTATAGATTCTTGAGAAACTCTAAAGAAGAATATGCAATATTATCGGTCGTAATCTGATAGCTCGGTTTCAGTATATTCCTTCGGCGTGACGTACCTCTTCTGTGTCTTTTCTATAAAAATCAATGTCAATTGCTCTGATGACATTTTTTATGGAACCTCTATTTCATAAATTTAAATATAGTGCTAGACTGGCAGTTAGGTATCATCATTTTATTTTGAATTTGTTAGATGTAATCATATTTTCTATTCTAAATTTTACTTCGTTCTTCAAAAATTTAAATAAAACATCAAACTCCGTGAATGTTATATTTTATTGTCTTTACACTACAGCCTCTGTATGCAAATTAAAAACTGATTGTATCAAAATCAAACAAGTAAAAACATTTAAATATCTGGAAATGGTTTTAATAGGGGAAGAACAGTGTTAAACTGAAATTTGAAGGTGCATTGGAACAGCGAAAAATACCTTCTAAAAGCTAAGAAAATTAAGAAAATGAAATATTTCGTTAGAAACAAAGAAAGCAATATTGAACTGTTAAGTAATATTGGTTCTTCTATATAACGGTGAATGCTTGAGAATCTCCTGAGATGAAGAAGAAATTTAAAGCAACAGATATGTGGCTCTACAGAAGGATTTTGAAGATACCATGGACCGAATGGTGAAGAACGATGAATTTCTTTTAAGAAACTGAAAACAAAACTGGAAAGATATACTAAACATCAGTAAAAGTCAGTTGAAATTTCTAGTGCATTAATTGAAGAAAGAAGGCTAGTCAAATCTGATACTCCCAAGACAGATTAAAGTCTAGATTGACAGACGTAAACAACGCATAATTCACTTGGTGAGCTTGAGAATAAGGTTTGGGAGAAACGACAAATATACAAAATTTATTAAGAGTTACAAAAACGGAGAAATTTGGAGAGCCATAATCGTCTACGTTCTAAAAAGACTACATAGAAGAAGAAGAAGAAGAAGAAGAAGAAGCAGAGGAAGAGGAAGACAAAGAAGAAGAAAGCAGAGAAGAAGAAGAAAAAGAAAAGGAAGATAAAGAAGAAGAAAAAGGGGGGAAAGTGGAAGACAAAGCAGAAGAAGAAGAAAGCAGAGAAAGAAGAAGAAGAAAGCCGAGAAGAAGAAGAGAAAGAAGAAGAGAAAGAAGAGAAAAGAAAGCGGAAAAGAGGAAGACGAAGACGAAGAAGAAGAAAAGGAAGATGAAGAAAGCGGAAAAGAAGAGGAAGATAAAAAAGAAGAAGAAAGCGGAGAAGAAGAAGAAGAATAGGAAGAGGAAATCAAAGAAGAAGAAAAATGGAAAGAAGAAGAAGAAAAGAAAGAAGAAGAGGAAAACAAACGAGAACAAGAAGCAGAAGAAAAAGGAAAGTGAGGAAGAAGAAAAAAGGAGGAGAAGATGAAGAAGAAAAAGAAGACGATGAAAACAAAGAAGAACAAGACGAAGTAGAACTGCAACAGCAACAACGATGTTTACTCAGTTTCGTTCGCTTTCGGTAAGCAATTGTAGCTTAGTGGCTTGTCACCTTGCTTGGGGTAAAATGATTAACAAATAGAGGAAATAGCGAGTAAGGTACCTTACGAGTTTGCGCAAATTGTGTATTCAGAGACTGGGGTGGATAGATAATCATTGCTTAGTGTTATGAAGTAAAGAAAGTCGTGGTATGACATCGTCACAACCAACCTTTATATTTTTTAAGCTATCGAGAATTTCACGAATATTGTACGAATAGTTATTTAAATTAGACCACAAGTAACTGAAGTAGACTTTGTACTCAGTATTTCACCAACCAAGAGAGGCTGGATGCATCTTCAGGCTAACTTGAAAGATTACTTCCCAGACAAAAGCTGCATATCTGCGCTTCACTGGATATCAGTGATGATCCTCGACGTCTGAACTGGTGAGCGACACAGATGTGTTTAAGATGTGCTTACTTGAAACAACTGGATGACAGGTAGATCTATAAGCACCCACCTAAGAACGAAAAGAAAAAGGTCTCCTATATCCCGCGGAGAATGCAAAAACTACATCAGTAGGAAACCCAAAGTCTAATACCCAATAGCTGATATTAACGGTTGAAATTCGGGATCGAACAACAGAGCTACAGATGACACATTTAGTTTTGCCTTCTTATAAGAGATGGGCGTTGTGGTACATTGGATATCGGCTCGGAATGAGCAATCGGGGAGCCGAGATCGAATTCCAGTTGAATTCAATACATTCACTTACGCGCAAATACCCTTGGGAAAGGTATTAATCCAAATTTTCCCTCCAGTTATGGGTTAAAGAACAGGACAGATTGAGTTTTATAGCCTTGGCTGGCAACCAATCTACCGCAGAAAGTAATGGCAACCTACTGCGGGATAATCTTCTGCCCAGTCAGTCATGTCTTGTTGGATACATGATCGCCCAAGCGTGTTTCACGTATGGCACTTAACTGACTGACTTCTTATAAGTGTGCGCAACGAAAACGTTACATTTGTATATTGGCATTGAGAACAAAGAAACGAATTTATTAGCTTTTACGTCTGTATGTTAACATTCAGTCAGTTAAGTGCCATACGTGATACACGCTTAGGCGATGATGCCTCGAACAAGACATGACTGACTGGGCAGAAGATTATCCCGCAGTAGGTTGCCATTGCTTTCTGCGGTAGACTGGTTGCCAGCCAAGGCTATAGAACCCAATCTGTCCTGTTATTTAACCCATAACTGGAGGGAAGAGACGGATTAATAGCTTTCTCAAGGGTATTTGCGCGTAAGTGAATGCAATGAATTCAGCCTCGGCTCCCCGATTTCTCGTTCCGAGGCGATATCCACTGCACCACAAAAATCATTACCTATATATATATATATGGTTTTAACCCGGGATTGAAACCTGACCGAAGTGACGTCAGTCGGCGGTTCTACCTCTGGGCCATAAAAAAAGCTTTTATCAATGCTCAGGATTTGCAAAAAGAATATGGCTTCATTATGCGAATCTTCATCATAGTGTAAATATAATTACATCATCAAATAAAAGCTCAATGACTATAATAAACGAATATTGTTGGTTTTCGATATCTAATATCAAAATTTCTACGCAGTTAAATATTTCCAGCAGGAAATATATCACTAGTACATAAGACCACAAGTTTTGTTGGCTAAGTAAATAAACTGATTTTCTTCGTCAAAAGTAATCACTAAAATAACCAAGGTTGTAAACCTCTTCGGATCTGCTTTCGTATTTAAAACAGAAAAAAAAACATTATTCAAGAACAATGGTAGCTATTTATACAGAAACTGTTGATTTTAAGAATCGATAGCTTTACCCGATGAGCCTTGGTGCGTGCCTCTTACAAAGCAGCCAACCAAATTCATGACGCTATATTAAAGGAGAGTAAGGATGGCCGAGAAAATGGAACAAAACAAAAGAGGATTCGGCGCTGTGATTTGACAGCCGATGGGTGATGTAAAAATCTATAATCTTGCGTCGTAAGTAAACAAGGAACTGGATACGAAAGGAAGCTTAAAAGGGGAATGACAGTTGGAAGGCGGGAAAAGGAGACGACTAGAAAATGAAAGTGAAAGTGAAAATGAAAGTGAAAGTGAAAATGAAAGTAGGCCTGGTGGAGGAAAAAGTTGTAAAGTGGATAAAGGAAAAAGTACATTGGGTGCGGAGAAGAATTTGTGAGTAAATTACGAGAAAGAAAGAAAGAAAGAAAGAAAGAAAGATGCCTAATGAGAAATTTAAAAAGAAAATATTTGTGAGAAAGATAGGATCTAAAAAGAAAAAAATAGTAAAACGAAAATGGAAAAAAAAAGAACGACAGAAAGAAAAAATGGAGAAATTTCATAACGAAAAGGTTATAAGAAAGAAAGAAAGAAAGAAAGAAAGAAAGAAAGAAAGAAGGATGGAAAAAAGAGAAAAGAAAGAAAAAATAAAAGAATGGACAAATTACTTCCAAGAAACGGAAATGATGAATTTATATATATATATATATATATTTTTAATCATATCACCCCGAGCAAGGCGGTAAGGCCACTGGTGTGCAGGGGGCTACGTAAGAGTGAATAGATTGGAAAAGAGAAAGCCCGAAACCACGTCCTAAACAGGGAATAAGGGATGAGCTTCTACACCTGTTCAATAGACGTGGGTGGAGTGTGAACCGGGCGATAGTTAAGTCTATCTACTCCAATCATATATATATATATATATATATATATATACAGTAGCGGCCATAATATAAGGAACGGAAACAACAAAGACATAAATATGTGTATTACTTAATAAGTAATGCATGATTAGCTATGAATTTTTTACCGAATAAAGATTAGGCTATAATCCATAAATATTATACAAAGTTACAAAAATTTACATCATAGTTTCTTTTTTTAAATAAAGATTGAATGGATCAAAAGAAAGAAGCTGCTGGAGAAAAGTTAAGAAACGATATTAATAATTTGCATAAACTTTCAATTTACATTGGTAAAAAAACTCGATGAACCTTTCCAACAATAAGTAAAAGTTCATTTATCATTAGGACTTTATTTTTAAGTAATCTAGCAAATTCTACTCGAAAAACGTTCTCTTTTGAAGAAAAAACTCATTATCGGTAACTATCAAGAAAAAATGTCAATTTCAGAAATGTCTGATATGGTTCATAGGTCTAAAAATATCGCTCATCGTGTAATTGGCAGGTATAAAACCGATAAAACGTTAGATGCAAAACCAAAATCCGGCAGACCTCCAAACACATCGCAAAGAGAAGATCGAAGAATTGTTGAAATGTCCGCTTTGAATTGTTAAAAACCGATTTGAAACTGCAACATCAATTGCCCCTAAATTTAATGAAAACACAGATAAGATTTCAAGGAAAACGGTTGCTTGCAGCTTAAAAAAATGCAGGATTGCAAACCCGTCTTCCACCTTCGAAGCCTCTCACTTCAAAGCGAAACCAAAGGGCACGCCTGGAGTATGCGAGAGAATATGTTGTTTGGAACGGCGCACAATGGGATACAGTTCATTTCAGTGATGAGTACAAGTTTACTATAATTGGTTCTGAAGGCAAAACTTACGTACGATGTAAAACTGGTGAAAGGCTGTCTTCTCAATGTGTCAAGAAAACCGTTCAGTTTGGTGGCGGCAGTGTGAATGGTGTGGGGAATGATTTCATTTGCAGGAGTTTGTCCTACCATCAGCGTACATGGCAATATCAATGCTGAGATTTACAAAAGGCTTCTTCAGCAGCATGTGGTACCAAGATTACACCATAATCTTTATGAATCTCCTATTTTCATGCAGAACAATGCCTCTTGCCACAAGGCTCAGAAGCTTTATTTGAAGAAGAAGGAATCGCCCTAATGAAGTAGTCAGCTCAGTGACCCGACCTGAATCTAATAGAAAATGTTTGGAAGATAATTAGAGAAAGAGACCAGAAAAGAAGCCAGAAAAACCAGGATCACCTATGGGAGTTATTGAAAGACAGATGAGAGGGAATTACTGCTGATTTTTGCAAGAAATGAATTAGATCATGTGATCGATGATGCAGAGAAGTCATTGAAAATAAGGGGATGTTTACCAAATATTAGATTTTGTTGATATTTTGTTCACAATCAAGTATTAACAAGACTGTTCCTTAACTTTTGTCCAGTAGCTTATTTCCTTTGTTCTATTTAATCTTTATTAAAAAAACAAACTATTATGTAAATTTTTGGAACTTTGTATAATATTTATGGATTACACCCTAATCTTTATTCGGTAAAAATTTTATTGCTAATCATGAATTACTTTTTAAGTAATACACATATTTATGTCTTTGTTGCTTCCGTTCCTTATATTATCGCCGCTACTATATATATATATTCCATTTGTAAACAAGTTGTTACATGACCCAGGTTTCTTCAATGTGTGGTCTATTCAGGTGATTTTCAATAACTGATTTTACCATTTACCGTTTTTTAAGAACGCTCACGTAAACCTGGTCGCGTAATAACTCGTTTACAAATGGAAAATATTCAAAAGTTCTACAATATAATAGTATTGAACACTTTTTAATACAAATGTGCACTGGTCTAATGTTATTATGACCAAAATCTAAGTAATTAAGCAATATATATATATATATATATATATATATATATATATATATATATTACGGAAATTAACGAAACTGGTTATAAACAACCGACAATTTGAAATGATTTGTTTGAACATCATTTTTGACCGATACTCGTATTTAAGTAGATATTCTGTTCATAATCAAACAGTATTATATATTTATGCAATGTAACTTCCCTGTGTCTCTTCTCCAAGTACTTTTCACAGCTTCTGTTCCGATAAACTTATCTCACTGGTGCCTCCTATATACGAATTTACAATGACAGTATAAAGCATTGCATGGGGCGATCCGATTATTAAAAAAATGTTTTTCAATTCATTTCATAAATACCTGTTTTTGTATCATTTATGCTATGATTGTTTTTGATTTTGATCATAATCATAATCATAATGGTTTGGGAAGTGGTTGTGACTATTTTGATGTTGACCTTTCAATCACCTGATGAATATTCATGAACGTTCACAAAATTAAACCAATGACATCCTTATGTTTGTATATAAACACGTGAAATAAAATCATACTTTTTCCTTGATAAAGCCCCCAGTCCCTCATGACGAAACAACTCGGCTAGAAATAGTATTGCCTTATCTTTTTGTTTCTTTACAGATACACTCTATCTGAAAACACTTTTAGACACACACACACACACACACACACACACACACACACACACACACACACATATGCTTGTTTATCTGTCCGTTACCTATAGACTCCAAACAACTGAACCGATTTTCTTGAAAATTTACACAGTTGTACTATAAGCGTCTGCGAGTGTTCTTAGCTAGGTTTTGTGTCGAGGTACCCCCGATAAATATGGAAAATCGATAATCGAAAAAATCGGGTTGTAGAAGGAGTGGTCCGAATTTAATAAAATTTGATACACTCAGAGACAAAGACATAAGAAACGATATTCAGAAGTTTCCAGGTTGCAGTTCTTACAATAGTGCAGAAAATCTATAATATATATGTATATATATATATATATATATATATATATATATATATATATATATAAAAGGCAAGATGTTTGTGTGTGTGTCTGTTTATCTGCCTGTATATCTGTATTTTTCAGCCCTTTTATGTTAGTTTTTGCTTTGGGTTTGGCTCTAAGTAGGTATAATTGTAGTTCTTAGTCTCAGCCATGATACCATTTACTCAGAGGACATATTTAGCCTTCAAAATTCAGTTTACGACGAAAAACTTATTTGATATCGATACCAAGAAATCAAAATTTGACTTACATCCATTCATTTTTCTTTCAGTCTACGGTTTGGCTTTAACTGGAAACAACTATTGCTTTTTAGTCTTTCATGCCATCGTCCAAAGAGTCTGAGCTCCAGGACCATGGATTAGTTTTAAAGCTTTCATTATACCCGAGCAACGCCGGGCTATATTGCTAGTATATATATATATATATATATATTCCAGAAGAACTTCTGGGAAAATTGACTGCTCCTTCTATCGATTCTGAAAGTAATGGAATCTTTATAATTACTAGAGTTTGATTATACTTAACATGACTTAGTGCTAACATAACTGGAATTTAGTTGGTCAGTCCATATTTTGCAGATTAAACATACTTCTTACCAGCTTGTATGTGATATGGTTTATTCTAGTCTGTAGTTACCTCCCAACTAAAGCCATCTTGGAAGTGCGCCACAAACATATCTCGACTTACATGGAAAAAAGGTAAAAAAAAATCCAATCACTATTCCCAACAGTTCGGATACTCAGAGCTAGGTGTCACTTTGCCACTTCCACAGAGTCGAAACACCGTCATTTTCTTAGAATCATTTCAAATAATTGAGTTGGATATACTAGATTTAGAGAAGTATATGATTAACTTAATTTTTTTTTTTTTTTTGCTAGGATCTGTTGTAGATATATTAGTATTTACTAATTTTTTTAGTATATTTTCATATTGTTTATAATTTGTACGCATTTGATTACGATATAGGAGATTAATATGTTTGTGATTAGTTGAAGTAAATATTCTAATTGCTTGGTATTGAGACTTCTAAGAAAGCGTCTTATTTGTTCCTCAACGATATAGTTTGGAAAGCTATTATTAATTAAGTGTTTGTTTTATATTCTTTAGTTCACCGTAAAAAATCTGTTCTGTGGATGGAGTAGTTTTTGCACGATGTATTAGATTTTTTTATAATTGCTATTTTGTAGTAATATGGACATTTGCTCTTGTAGTTAAGTGTACATGAATTTATGCTGGTAGGTTTATCTAATGGCGAAATAGTAAATTTACTATAATTTGTGTTTATCAATATGTCAAGAAAGAGAATTTTATTATTAATATTGAGTTCATACGTGAATTTAAGGACAAGAATATTTTGGAAACGTTTTGGAAGTTGAAGTATTCCATCTGTATTTTTAACTAACGTAAGAATATCATCAACACATCTTAGGTATATATATATATATATATATATATATATATATGTATATAGTGAGAGTGAGAGAGTTGGGGGGGTAACTATTTGGTTGTAAAATAAATCTTTCCCTTCCAAATCACTGATATTTTGTTTCATCTCATTTACAATATTAAGAATTGTGTTATCTTGAAGAAGCAAAGATGTCGAAATTAACTGTCAAAAGAAAGAGGGTTTATAATCCTAGTTAAGCTGCCAGGTTTTAGATTAACTTCCATCTAAAAAGAATGCTGATAAATTTTAAGATGCTAAGCCGTAAACAGAATTAGCACGAACAACGAGGGAAATCGTTTAAAAGGTATCCATTTACGTCGTGTTTTATGTTTTTACCATTTTTTTGTTTTTTAAGTCTTACACAGATCTCAAGTGGAAACTATATATATATATGATCCGAAACCATCACTGAACACGCTCACGAAATGGTCGGTTCTTTGTAGCGATCCAGGAAGTATCTAACTCTTCCTGTCATGCTTTATATACCAAAATGGAACGTGAAGGGATCAGTTCTCACTTTGCAACCTTCTATCTCCCAAGCTCTTGACGATCAGAGATTGGTAGTTTCTCAGTGGTTAAAAATCTGGATTATTACATTTAATGCCTCTAAAGCAAAACTAGTTACATTTCATCACCGCCGATCGAACCCCAACCGATTAACAGTCACGATGAACGAAAGTCCCCACTATTATTCCAGGTGAAAATTGTCTTCTTGTTGTATTTGTTAATTTTCAATAATATATGACAAACAGTCCTGTTTTCGGTATTTACTACTGTATTTAGTACAATGTGGGAGGTACTGCCGCTGGGTGTAAATCCTCTGTGTAGAGCGATTTTTTCAATGTGTTTGACTAGGCTAATACAGCTTAAAAAAGATGACATTGATTTCGTTTTTTTTTTTTTTTTACACTAAGGTTTGCACTGTATAAGGCCCGGGGTCACTCGAGGTAGAGGGTTATGTTAAGTGTTAGTTTATGCGTATAGGAAGGGAAGATAACGGTTATCTCTAGACATGGACAGTTTCAGATTGTAGAAATCGGGGAAGCATCCTCTTAGGAGTCAGTTTCACAGAGCAGTGACTCGCGGGAAGAAACTGTTCGAATGAAACTTAATTCTCACCGATGGGAAGCGGAGGGAATGTGGGTTGCTTGTTACAATATAATTGGTATTGTGGTGATACCGAGCAAGCGAGGGACCGGGTGTTTGCATTCAGAGGTCGAAGTAGCAAATGATCAAAACTGGTCTTTGCGCATCTGGTCTTCACGCAGATGTTTCGGTGGAAAACCAAAAATAAATAAATATCAAATTCCTTTTCGGACCCTTTTCGCGAGCCGACGTGGATTTTGTTTATCGTCTAATGGAAAGTCCAGAATTAAATCCGGGTGTGAATTTTCAAATGATTTGTTCGGAGCCGCGAAGATGAAATAAAAGGACGGCACAAGAAGTATCACCAGTTGATAAAATACGAGCATAATTAACACGTTCCTTGACATACGTCAAGCGATCATATTATGCTTGCCTCCTCTTTCTTTTTCATCTTCTTCTTCACTGTTCACTGAGTTACCCACCCGATGGACTGAGCGGAGACTTCAAAGACACTCCTAACAAACAAACGCTCACACATACATACGCACAAACTTTTTTCGTTAATTACTGCTATGAACATTTTTAACGACCTTCGTACCAACCAAAAGACATTACTTTTATTTGTAAAAAACCTTAATTGACATATATATATATATATATATATAAATGTTTTTTCTATACACGATTTGATTTTCTTGTTTTGTACCCCTCTTACAGTGGGCTATCTACTAACAAGACCAAATTCAGTTAATCTATTTCAACACACAAATACACTTCACTATAACGGATAACCCACTGTAGTATGACGAGTCAGTCAGTTAAGTGCCATACATGAAACACGCTTGGGCGATCATGTCTCGAAAGAGACATGACTGACTGGGCAGAAGATTATCCCGCAGTAGATTGCCATTGCTTTCTGCGGTAGACTGGTTGCCAGCCAAGGCTATAGAACCCAATCTGTCCTGTTATTTAACCCATAACTGGAAGGAAGAGACGGATTAATACCTTTCCCAAGGGTATTTGCGCGTAAGTGAATGCAATGAATTCAACTAGAATTCGAACTCGGATCTCCGATTTCTCGTTCCGAGCCGATATCCACTGCGCCACAACGCACATCCGATAGTATGACGAGTACTAGCCGTGAAATTTTGGCTTGTCGGAATCAAGGAATGTGGTTCGTCCGGGTACTTTTCGTAGAAGTAGCGATAAAGCAACGAGAGGTTTGACAAGTCTCGTCTATGAGAGAGAGCGAGAGAGAGAGAGGGGGGTTAGAGGATGGAAAATAATTTGTCAACCCATAATGACACCAAAACGCTTTTGAATTTATCGGGTTTGGAAAGTAAAGAGTAAGCACCTCCCACTCAAATATGACAACAATACTCAATCAATGGATGTGTGTTGTAGTGCAGTGGATATCGACTCGGAAGGACAAATCAGGGGATCCGAGTTCGGACTCCGGTTGAATTCCTAGCATTCCCTTACGCACAAATACCATTGGGAAAGGTATTAATACGTCTCTTCCCTACAGTTATGGGTTAAATAATAGGACAGATAGGATACTGTACCCTTAAGTGGCAGCCAGTCCACCCAAGAAAGCAATGGCAACCTACTGTGGGAATAATCTTCTGCCTAGTGAGTGATGTCTTTTTTGAGACATGATCGCCCAAAGCGTGCATCAGGTATGGCACTGACTGAATATAATAATTGGAAACATAATTATAACTTCTACTGGGCATAAAGTGGGGAATCGATTTTCTGTTGTTATGAAGTAATAAACTGATCCCCCACTGATTATGCTTAATGTAATAATGTAATATTATCTATCTTCTCCCTCCAGTTATGAGTTAAACAAACAGAACAAGGTTTGGTTCTGTAGCCCTTGGCTGGCAACCAATCTACCGGAGAAAGGAATGGCAACCTACTGCGGGATAATCTTCTGCCCAGTAAGTTCTGTCTCTTTCGAGATATGATCGCCCAAAGCGTCTATCATGTATGGCACTTAACTGACTGACTGACTCAATTCTGGGCCCGATTAGGCTCTTGTAAAGTTAGAGGATAACATGAGGAATCGAGTACTTAATGGAGCAGAACAGGGGGCCAACCTTTTCTTTTCTGCATCTTTATCGATGGATCGTACGCACAGGTTCAAACTAGGGTTCAGGAGTGAGTCTGAGGCCTCTCAAGGCAAACGTTTTCTTACTGCCCAACATTTCTCTCTAGCACTTTGTGAAAGGTTTGACTCTGTCTCACTCCCATGTGTGTGTATAAATGAGAGAATGAAATTTGAGGAACTTCAGTGTTTGAATTTTGGGGACTTATAAACCTAATGTCTGGAATATAGTTATCTATTTTATTAACTCAACCTTAACTGACTTTATTTATGAAATAAATACTTAGCTCACCTGAATAATAAGCTACTACCAACAATAATGACTCTTATAAAAATAATTGCAACTGCCGATAAAGAAAAACCTGCCCAGTGAATAGCCAGTGGATGTCCGAAAGTATCGTTTATAAAACTCGAGTCCATTCTAATGATGAAGATGATGATGCTAAATTCTCTTAGGGGAGAACTGCTAACATGTGGAAATATGACTTTCATAACCCCGTGTTGCCTTTCTTCTTCTATGTGCCCTGTCCCTTCAGGACGTAGGCGATCATGGCTTTCCACGTTTCCCTATCCCTGGTGGCTTTGGGCACGCCTTCTCCTGTTACACCGTGCAATCCTCGTTCTGTCATCATCCTGATTAGGTCCTTCAAATATGTTATCCGTTGCTTTCCCCTGTCTCTTTTTCCCTCTATCTGGATTGTTAGTATCAAGGTTCTCCAAGCCCTCCTTCCTCATTGCATGTCCCAGGAACTTCAGCTGTCTGTTCCTGATGCTCAGTATTAATTTCGTTTTTGTTTCCATCCTTTCCAAGACCTCATCATTGCCCACATGCTCGATCCTTGATATCCGCAGCATCCTTCTGTAGAACCACATTGCTTCAGGTTTTTCCTTCATCTTTGATGGCATTGTCCAGCATTCACTGCCATATTGAAGGACGGACAGCACGTAGCAATCCAGTACTCTTTTCCTAGTTTCTAGCGAAATTGTCCTGTTTCTTAATACCTTACTCAACTTCTGGTATGCTTCCTTCGCCAAACCAATTCGCCTTCGGATCTCTGTGTCACACTTTCCGTCTTCTGTTATAACGCTTCCCAGATATTTAAATTTTTGTACCTGCTTGATTCTGGTATCCCCGTCCTGTATTTGGCATTTTGGCCTGCCCTTTTTACTGATGACCATGCATTCAGTTTTCGTGCAGTTTAGTTGCC
The DNA here is from genome assembly GCA_037127315.1 of Ascarosepion bandense. Classification (NCBI taxonomy): domain Eukaryota; kingdom Metazoa; phylum Mollusca; class Cephalopoda; order Sepiida; family Sepiidae; genus Ascarosepion; species Ascarosepion bandense. The sequence continues at coordinate 2,145,900 of JBBBDQ010001380.1, read as the reverse complement.
TTTAAACTACAGTAAATACAGTAAAAAAAAGTATTGCTTTGTCCATACATTATTGGAAATTAACAAAAACAAGAACACTATTACCACCTGGAATATCGTCGTTAAAAACAAATCTTGCAATAAAAAATGAGACATTTGTAACTTACGTCTTTTAGAAAAAGTCGTCACTGTAATCTACTTAACAAAAATTGAATTAATGAGTACGTGTTACCATAGAAAAACATTTACTTAAATTCTTAGATAAAGATTGATACAGGTTCCTCGATACGTTTGTCTCTTTCTTTCTCACTCATTTCCTTCTTTCTTTCTTTCTTTTTCCCTTGTAAATATTACTATTGATAATTACGAATTATGCAACTTTAAAATTAAAACTTTAATTTTAATTCTTTTTATTTCCTTGTAATTTTTGCTTATGTACATTTTACTCTTCATAAATTAAAAAATAGTAACTTAACATTAATGTGATTTAACTGACATGTACATCGAGTGAACTTAAATTCAAATTTCTCAAACGGTTAACATGTAAGATGCACTTGATGATGGCGTAACGCATGAAACTCTGAGTCACGCCATCGACGTAAGATAACGTACAGTTACTTGTATATATAATAGCCCTTTTTATACTACATTGATCACTGTTTTATTAACACTTAATAATATTTTTATACATGTGAGTATTCCCATACGTATATTTATTAATTCAAATAACTATATATATATATATATATATATATATATATACTAGCAGTATAGCCCGGCGTTGCTCGGGTGTAATGAAAGCTTATATATATATATTATCGATTTTCTGCACTATTGTAAGAACTGCAATCTTGAAACTTCTGAATATTGTTTCTTATGTCTTTGTCTATGAGTGTAACAAATTTGATTAAAATCGGACCACTGCTTCCGTATGTATGGTAATGTCAACAAATGTAAACATGTTACGGAGATTAACGAAGATTTACGAAACTTGGTTATAAACAACCGACAATTTGAAATGATTTGTTTGAACATTTTTCTTTTTTTTTTCAAACAAATAATTTTCTTTTTTTTTTCAAACAAATCATTTAAAATTGTCGCGTGTTTATGACCAAGATTCGTTAATCTTCGTTAATTTCCGTACCATGTTTACATTTGTTGACATTACGATACATTTCAGAGCAGATATGGTTGATGCGATATATCGAAAAGTTTATTATATAGGCTTGATTAAAACCTCGTTTAGACTAATGGTCATTCGTGGTCGAGAGGTCTAAGACGTGCCAGAATATATATATATATATATATATATATATATATATATATATATATATATATACGTCAGCATTCCATAATTTTAAAAACAATATTTATCATCAATCTTTGAAAGAACGTTCCTTTACAAAAACAATAAAAAATAGATTACATAACAGTCAAAACGTTAGAAAAATAACAAAATCAGAAACATAACACCCTTGAGAATGGCCAGTGAAGTTGCTGAAAGCGCTTAGAAAAATAATAATTACGGAACATTTGTACATTTCTTATATCCAGTAAAAGAGAAACATGTAAGAATAATGCAAAACAATAATTAATAAAAGTAAATCTTCCTTGTCGGTCGTTTTTAACGAAACATGTTTAAAAAAAAGGGTTATCAAACTTGTTATATATATATATATATATATATATATATATATATATATATATATATATATATATATATATATATCCATTTCTAAACGCGTTATTCCGTTACCCATGTTTCTACCATGAGTGGTTTCTTCAGACAATTTTTAATAACTTATTTTGCCGTTTATCGTTTTCTTTTTAAGAACGCTCTTGTAACGGTGTTTTATTGAACGTTCACGTGGCAGGGAATTTATGAACGCGCAATTTTTTAAATTAAAACTAATTATGGCGTTTTCATCCTTGGTTGTATGAACCTAAGAAGTATTATTTAGTGTGGATGCATTTAGTCATAATTTCCATTCTTTCATTTAATTCTTCATTTTTATTTGGGAATAACATAATTTCTAATTTTTCTTCTTGGCACAGTCTACATATTTGTTTAGCGTTGTAAGGCTTGGCTGTTTTTACAATGCTCCACGTTATGTCTGGGACTTTTTCACATTTTGATTTTAATTTCCACACGTGGTTAGCCAATTTTGTAAACGGTAAAATCAGTTATTAAAAATCGCCTGAAGACACCACTCATAGTAGAAACTTGGGTAGCGTAATAACTCGTTTAAAAATGTAAAATATTTAAAAGTTCTACAATATAATTGTATTGAACACTTTTTAATACAAATGTGTACTGGTCTAACCCTATTATGACCAAAAACTAAGTATTAAACAATATACCAATATATTTATTAATATATATATATATATATATATATATATATATATATATAATTTATGAAAGGATTTTCGATTATTACTATCGTAATGACATCCCCATCACCTCACGTACTACACTTCACTTTCCTGACCCAAGGCAAGTTACACAAATAAGTATAAATACTGAAATGCAGGCCTAAGTCTTTCTTGAATACTTTCGTGTTTGGTACCCTGTTATTCTGCAGTCTGTGGCTTCTTTCCATGTTGGATGAAGAAAAATACTGTAGACATTTTTCTTCTATGTCTGTCTTCTCATTGCTAACCATTTTCAGGCATAAAGTGCAAAACAAAATTCTTCCCACACATCATCTATACATATCTTTACAGTTTCTTTCTCTATTCTTTTGAACATAGTTTTTCTCTTTCCTTGAAATATATATATATATATATATATATATATATATATATATATATATATATATATATTATCTTATGTCTACAGCTAAACTCGGAGTTCTATATACTTTCAAGTACATATTTTCAACTAACCGTTTCTAGATTTTTATTTTTATTTTTGGTTCCTGCGTTTTTTAAGGCCGTTAGAAATTATAAATCTGGGGTACCTTTGTTTATTTTAATTTATTAAATGTAGAATTTAATTTGGTTTATGCTGAAACTTAAGCATGGTATACTATTTTTAAACACATTCCCAAACATCGTTTCTTACTGAAAAGTCTCAATTCTTACTACCAAGCATTTGGTAATTCAATTAATAATAAATATGTTTCTGAATTTTAACTAGTTTCGAAAAAATAATTAAAATTTCTAAATATTCGCCCATCTGAATATCCTGAAGCATTTATGCCTAAAAATTGTTAGCTGTTAAACATATTGACAAAAAACATGTTCGGTGGTATTTTGCAGTCTGCGTAGTACGTTTCCGGTGCGCATGCGCACTCTTAATGTCTAGCCGTAATCGCAGTACATGTGAGACTTCTGCTAAATCGATAGGTATTGACAAAGACTATGACAGGGGCCTGGGGAGGTTGGTGAGAATTTGGCGGGAAAACTGACAGATACGCGGTGCATTTAATAAGAATGATGAAAAGAAGAAAGGAAGAAGTGAAGAAGAAAATGAATGAAGGTAAAAAAAATGGTGGTGAATGTTGTGGTGTTGGAGGAGCTTGTGATGGGGATAAAGAAAACAAAAAGAGCGAATATGAATATAGATACTGGTATAAGAAAGAAAGAAAGAAAGAAAGAAAGAAAGAAAGAAAGAATTATTCGTATAAGAAAAAATATTGGTAGCAGGAGAAAGGAACAGACAATAATTAAAATAAAAAAGAGGAAATAAAGTAATATTGGTGTAATAAAGAAAAAATAAAGAGACAACGATTAGTAAAAGAAAGAAAGAAAGAAAGAAAGAAAGAAAGAAATATTGTCATCAGAGAGAAGTGGTAAAACATTGGTATAAAGACATTAGTATAAGAAAGAAAGAAAGAAAGAAAGAAAGAAAGAAAGAAAAAAGAAATATTCGTATAAGAAAAGAATATTGGTAGCAGAATAAAGAAACACAAACAATAATTAAAATAAAAAAGGGTAAATAAATTAAGATTGGTGTAATAAAGAGACAATGATTAGTATTAAAAAAAGAAAGAAAGAAAGAAAGAAAGAAAGAAAGAAAGAAAGAAAGAAAGAAAAAGAAAGTAACAAAGAAGGAAGGAAAGAAATATTACCATCAAGACGAAAAGGTAAAAGCATTAGTACAAAGAAAGAAACAAACAATGATTAGTAAAAGAAAGAAAGAAAGAAAGAAAGAAAGAAAGAAACCAGATTTATTCAAAAAAGAAAAAGAAGTTGTATTTCATATAAAATACGCCTTTATACTGAAACGAAACAATGTAAGCTTGCAGGTATCCGTGAAACGCACACGCACACACCATCAACAAGTAGACGCCGCTCTCTCGTGCAGTGAGTCGCGTGTTTGTTTGAAAAAGCAATGACGATGAGTTCATCCCTTTCTTTGATGCTCAAAAAGATTTAAACGCTTTGTGAAAATTTTTCATTAGGATAACAAAAAATATAAACACACAGTCACATGGATGAATAATGGTGACCTCAATTCACACAGGTATTCTCTCTCTCTTTCTTTCTCAATATCTCTCTCGCTCTCTTCCCCCCCTCTCTCTCTCTCTCTCTCTGTATATGTATATATATAATGTATATTTGAGAAGTAATCTTTCTTTTAACGAAATATATATATTTGTATATATCTTGAATTTAATATTTAATGAAACACTAGCAGTATAGCTCGGCGTTGCACGGGTGTAATGAAAGCTTTAAAACTAATTCATGGTCCTGGAGCTCAGACTCTTTGGACGTTGGCACGAAACACTAAAAAGCAATAGTTGTTTCCAGTTAAAGCGAAACCGTAGACTGAAAGAAAAATGAATGGATGTAAGTCAAATTTTGATTTCCTGGTATCGATATCAAATAAGTTTTTTCGTCGTAAACTGAATTTTTAAGGTTAAATAAGTCCTCTGAGTAAAAGGTATTATTGCTGAGACAAAGAACTACTATTATACCTACTTAGAGTCAAACCCAAAGCAAAAACTAAAATAAAAGGGCTGAAAAAAATACAGATATACAGGCAGATAAACAAACACACACACAAACATCTTGCCTTATATATATATTATCGATTTTCTGTACTATTGTAAGAACTGCAACCTTGAAACTTCTGAATACCGTTTCTTATGGCTTTGTCTAGCCGGGCTATACTGCTAGTTATTCTATATTTTCACCACAGCTATAGATTAAATTGTAGAACATGTATGTGAAGAATTCTTTGTTATTCTTAAAAGATTATTTATGTAATATTCACTCACAAACAAATATTACTCTTACAAAGTATGTGTTGTGGAGTAGTTTTCGCATTGAAAGTCATAATCGTACAATGTCGGTTGTTAATCGACTTAACGCACCCTAAATGTTAGGAACTTGGTAATCTTCCACTGAAAGCTGACTTCTTAGTATTCAGCTAACTGCCGACTAATATCAACTGCCTAGTAGTTCGACTGAACTCCAATAGAACTCTCTAGAACTCCCCAAGAACTTCCTGTTAACTCTTATTAATATAGGAGGGAGAGTCCATTATCTGAGGAATAGTTGTGTTTCACCATAACAGTATGCTTATGTTTAAAATAAACAACAAATGCTTGATGAACCGTAGAAACAAATCACTTAATTCTAGATATATAACTTTGTAAAATATACTCAGTTATGATCTGAGATTAAGGACAGAATGGTTAAATTAAAAAAAAGAAGACAAGATGAAAACTGTTTAATTCGCCTACGTGTTTCGTCCTGTGATGGACTTTTTTTTACCAATCTCAACCTTTTCTTATGGAAATTATACTAAAACAGACTAACATACACACAAAAATGTCCAAAGAAAACTGTTAAATTCCCTTCATTTTAACAACTTGTGACATTGCACTACGCATGCAGGAATTCTGAAACTAAAAATGTTCTGTTAATCTTTTTAAATGATTTGTGGGTGTTTTTTTATAGTTGCCAACACTGTTTATAGATACGTAATTTGGAATAATTTGGGGAGCCGAGTTCGAATTTCAGTTGAATTCCTTGCATTCACTTACGCACAAATACCCTTGGGAAAAGTGTTAATTCATCTCGTCCCTCCAGTTATGGGTTAAATAATAGAACAGATTGGGTTATGTAGCCTTGGCAGGCAACCAGTCTACCGCAGAAAGCAATGGCAACATACTGCGGGAAAATCTTCTGCCCGGTCAATCATGTCTCTTTCGAGACATGATTGCTCAAAGCGTGTATCATGTATGGTACTTAACTGAATTTGGAATAAAGCTCATTTTGTCTTTTTGCCTTGATAAAGTCCATCACAGGTCGAAACGCGTAGGCGAGTTAAATACAGTTTTCATCTTGTCTTTTTTTTTTATTTAACCATTCTGTCCTTAATCTCAGATCATAACTGAGTATGTTTTTACAGTGTTATATATCCAGAATTGAGTGATTTGTTTTTACGGTTCATCAAGCCTTTGTAGTTTATTTAAAAGATAAACATACTTTGTTTGTAAAAGTAATATTTGTTTGTGAGTTAATATTACATTAATAATATTTTAAGAATAACAAGGAATTCTTCACAGACGTGCTCTACAACTTCTTAATAGCTGAAAAATTAACGATGTCGAGTTTTAAGATCAAGTGTAGTGTTAATGTAGTGATGCCGATTCGAAGTTTCACGAAAGCATTATAGTAATGTATTCACTCTTCATGGTTATTTGCTTTTTCTACAAATAAAGCAATTAAAAAGCCTGAAGGCATCACTATAACGCCTTCGCGAAACTTCACTGAAATAACAACGCTCAGCTAAGTGACAAACAATATTCTACAATATTTATAGAAGCCAAGACACTTTCGGTGGGAAAATGTTGAGATGTCAGATCAGGATCAATTACATAGCAGACCCTTTGAATTTTATCAAGAATCTCAATATCTACGGCAAACCAGATATGGCAGCAGTACTCAATGCACGGACGAATGATAGATTTGTTGCCACCTACTCGGCCGGCTTACGGCCATATCACGTTGAATACACCGGTTCTCGCTCGATCACCGAAGTTAAGCAACGTTGAGCCTGGTCAGTACTTAGATGGGTGACCGCTTGGGAATACCAGGTGATGTAAGCGTTTAATGACGGATGTGCGTTGTGGTGCAGTGGATATCGGATCGGAAAGAGAAATCGGTGAGCAAAGTTCGAATTCCAGTTGAATTGCCTGCATTCACTTAAGCACTGGTACCCTTGGGAAATGTGTTAATCCGTCCCTTCCCTCCAGCTGTGGGTTAAATAACAAGGGTAGGACTTGGAGACCCTGCCCTTAAAAGACAAATCCCAATGAATCTTGATACTCGAAAAGAAAAAAGTATTACTAGACACAAAACTTATATAAAAACAACAATAAATTGTCTTCTTGAAAAGAAAAAGGTATTACCAATAATAAATAAATAAGATTTAGTTGGCAATAAATGACCTGCCGAGGTTGATATGCCATAAAAACAAAACAACCAACCAACAACCTATTCGGCCAGCTGTCCGAATGTCAAACTCTCACGGTTGATAAATGAGATGATTGCTTTGATTCAAACTATGTCCTATCCGTTTCCTTTGCTCATAAGGCTGGTAAAGAACGAATTGTCATCGGAAAGAACGAATCGTCATCGGAAATTGTCATATTGGATTGGTCCAGGCAAAATGAAGACGCAAGCAAAAAATTAATTTAATAAAATTAAATGCGTTTTACAGTATTTGCATTATTCGGACTATTGTCCTCATCTTTGTTGTCATTTGTACGACGTTTTGGCCGTTTACGCGCCGGCCTTCTTCAAGTGTTAGGAATTTCGAACCGAACCCTCTATTACAGTCATTGGGTATATCATTCTCAATCATGTGCGTATACACATTTGAAAATTTTAAAAAGTATAGCACTTAGACTAATTCGCTAGCTGAACTGGGTAAAAATACTTGACACCTTCATACTCCATAGTAACACTTAGCCATAACACTCCCAGGAGTAATCTCTATGTTTTCGTTTTGAATGCAAAAAAAAAATGTATATTTGTAAATATTTTTATTTTTATATTTTTATTTTTACATTTTTGTATTTTTTAAATTAAATATTTGTTTGTGATTAAACTCTGTGTTTTGGTCAATCATTTTTCTTCTTTTGTTACAACTTATAACACGTAACAACACTTATCAGTTTATACAACCACTTTTTCAAATCCATAACGTCACTTGAAATTGATTAGTACTTTTGAAATACAGGCTTACACCTAGTAACTACTCGAAAGTGAGACAGTCTCTGTGTTTTAATGTTGATTGGTTGCGTGAAAACGAGGCTGAAAAGGTGTCAACATAAAATTCGATTTGATAAAAGAAACATGAACAATTTGAAGAGAAAAAAAAGAAAAAAAAATGAAAAAAAAACACAATTGATTAAAAAACGGAAAAAATGTTTAAAAATAGCAATCTTTAGAAAGAACGCTAAAAAGGAAAGAAATATAAAAAAGGATCATGAATGTAAGAAAAAGAAAAAGAAACAATGAAATGAAAGAATGAAGAAGAAGAAGAAGACAGACATGAGAAAGAAGGAAGAAAAAGTTTAAAATGTAGAAAGAACATAAAAAATGAAGGAAAAAGAAAAATAAAGGCAGGAAAAAGATGAAAAGAAAAGGAAGGAGAAAGAAAGGAGAACTGGTTACAGGAAAAAGAAAAAATAATCAGAAATGAAGAAAATTTAAATATGTAAAAGAAAGTAAAAGAAGGACAAAAAAAAAAGAAAGACGAAGAAAAAAAAAGGGAAAAGTCAGAAAGAAATGGAAACAGGAAATAATCAGAAATTAAGAAAAATAAAAGTAGATGAAAGAAAAATAAAGGAAAGAAAGAAAGAACCAATGAAAATAAAGAAAGAAAAAACAAACAAACAAAACGAAAAAGTATACATAAAAAAGAACGAGAAAGAAAGAAGAAAACAAATGAAGAGAGAATGGAAACGAAAGAAAGAGAAAACGAATAGAAAGAATAAAATAGAAAAGTAAAATAAAGGAAAGAAATAGAGAGAAGAGGGACAAAAGGAGGGAGCAGAAAGAGAAAAATAAAAAATAAAATAAATATTAAAAAGAACTGTTAAACGAACGAAGCTTGAAAGACAAAAAGGAAACGAAAGCAAAGTAAAAAATAAAGTAAATTGAAAAAAAAATGAACAATTTAAGAGAAATTTAACTGAATATTCAAGGAAACAATAAAATATAATCAGACGAATGAGTAACGAAGTAAAAAACCAAACAAATACAAAAGCAACTAAAAGAAAAAAGGAAACAAAAACATAAACCAAAGTTAAAAATAATAAAATAAAATAAATATTATCAGGAAATACAAAACTGAAAATAAATATGATGTATTCGTCAGCAAAAAATACGAACAAAAAATCACATTATTTGAAGAAAAAATTAAGCAGACAGGAAAGATGGAGTCAAAGATACAGACGACATGTCAGTGATTTTTTTCAAATAATTAACAAGTGGGAGAATGTGCAAGATTACATCTTCGGATCTTTGCTTTTTCCTAACGTCTACTCATCTGGTAATGAAGTTTGTCTGAGAAAGCAATATTTCATTTACTCAATCGAATTTAATGTCAACACCTTTCAGCCTCATTTTCGAGTAACCAATCAGAATTAAGATTTTTAAAATAAAATACTATATTTGTCAGTCTATAAAACAGGTTTTATCCGGATATATAGAGTACTACATTCGACTAATTTCCATCCAAGCCCCACATTCTCAGCGCTCGTTATCGCAACCTAATATAAAAATTATGAAGAGGGTTTTCTCTTTCATGTGCATCTCTTAATGTCTGCGGTGAATGTGGCGTTAGTAAGATGAGTAAATGGTTCTGTGGTGATACCGAGCAAAGCGAGGGACCGGATGTTTGCCCTCGGAGGACCAGAAAGCAAATGATTAAAACTGGTCTTTGAGCACCTGGCTCCACGCATATGTTCCGGCAGAAAACCAAGAAACTTAATAAATATCAAATTCCAGTTCGCGAGCCTACGCGAATTTTATTTATCATCCAATGGGAAGCCCAGAATTAAATACGGGTGTGAATTCCCAAATGACCTGCTGGGACCCACAAAGACGAAAATAAAAAGCCGACACAGAAAGCATCACCAGAGTTGAGAAAGTGCGAGCGTAATTAGCACGTCTCTTGACCTCGTCAAGCGATCCACTATGCACGCCTCGCCTTTCCCTCTCACCTTTTTCGCTGTCCCTGAGCTACTCACTCGACCAAAGGAGCGGATACATCAAAGATATTAACTGACAAACGCTCCCGCATACATAAGCACAAACACTCTTTTCGGCATTTATTGCTATAAACATTTTAACGTCCTTTGGACCCATCCTAAAAACATTACTTTATTTGTAAAAAAAAACTGTAATTGATATATGTGTCTATATATATATATATATATATATAAATGTTGTTTCTATACTCAGTTTGATTTTCTTGTTTTATAACCCCTTTTATAACTTATAGTGGGCTATCTACTAACGAGGCCAAATTCAGTTAATCTGATTTCAATACACAACTACTTTTCACTAGAATGGATAACCCACTATAGTTCCACCTACTCGCTAGTTTATTTTTTTATTTTTTTATTTTTTTTAATCATTTCACCCCGAGCAAGGCGGAAACGCCACTGATGTGCAGGGGGTTACATAAATGTAAAAAGATTAATTAGAAAAGAGTGAGGAGTACAAGCTAGTTAGAAAGGAACAATAGAAAGCTGAGAAAGAAGATGCGATGACAGATACATAGGTGGAGAGAAAGGGAAGGTTATACAGGGGAGGGGAGAGAGCTAGAGGCCAGTGGTTAGTAGATGAGTCTTGACTTATGTCATCTTTTTATTTTGTTCATGATATAAAATGGAAGCCCAAATGAATCAATTCAATATTAAATAGCAAAAAGTGACAGGGAATAAAA
>JBBBDQ010001380.1:2005000-2130000 GCA_037127315.1 Ascarosepion bandense | reverse complement strand
AGATTATTTTTGCAGTAATATGCATCTATTTTCGGGATGAATGATAAAATTTGTTTGGCCTTGAAAAATATTGCGTGCTCCATGACTGCATCAGATTTTTATCACGCCGAGACACTATTGTCTTCATTGTCGATTAACTGTCCTATGGCTATTGTCTGCGATGGACGTTACTCCAAGAAAGCGAACGAAAATTGTAACGCTGCACGAACACACTGACAAGCCTTACAGAGATATTGCGGATATTGTTAATGTCAGCTTTTCAACTGTCAGCCGTGTCATTAAGGCGAATAAACAAATCGGCTAGATCAGTCCAAAACGTAAAGGAATAATGAGGTCGGAAGAGGAAAAACACGCCAAGAGACGATGTATACGTGATCAGGTAAAGTGTGAAAGATCACAGGAAGGCGTTATTCAGTTTGGTTTAATTAATTTGCATTAGGGTGTAAGTTTAAATTTACTGTTTTTCCGTTTCTTACATAAACGATCGAAGTTTGTATCGACCGACGGCATAAATAAAACAAAATAGAAAAAAAATAATAAAATTCCATACTTAGAAAAACTAGAAAACAATTACATAACAGCAAAGATTGTAGGTAGTTAAAATCACTCCATGTTTATAATATGCAATATACAAGGTTTAGCATTTTGGCACCCCAGCGAAAATGAGGAAAGAAAGACCACTGTTAATTTCTTCAGCGTTTAAGAATGTTACACTTATCAGAGTATATCCGAACATTAATAAATGCAGTAAGGAGGTAATTTCTGGGAGAAGGGATCTTCTGGAAGTAGACAATATTCTATATATTGATCTTTGGCTGACGCATTGCCAAGACTTACTTATTCATCAAAAGAAGTGGGAAAGCATCATTGATGGTAGCCAATCATTTTCATATAATTGTGTGACGTTACCATGACGTCAATATACAATTTATACCCTATGCGAGTCAATATTTACAAAACTTTTTTTTACTTATATTTGTTAGTTTTGTGGTTAATCGATGGAGCGTCCAGATTTCGAAGCAGTTTTCCCTCTTCTTATTGATCGAGCACAATCTATAATAATAATAATAATAATAATAACATCCGTTATCTCAAGCAGACCCAATGTCGTAATTTAACGATCTGGAACGTGTCATAACAAATATAATCCTGTCATTTCTTCAGCTTGCTACATCAACAAAACTTTTCTCGGTTTGCACGATTAGTGTAATCGTACAAACTTGAAAAGCAACATCGGCGAGCTGGGTTCAAATTTTATGCTAATTTGTTGTGCTCACTTTCCCACAAACGCCATTGGGATGCTTCTCAAGCTATAGCTTAGATGGAAAGGAATTTTATTCATGTCATACGCAACTAGCATGGTAGAGTGGGTTCCCTAGACTCGGGTAGAAATTAATCTTACAGAAGAAAATTTTTGAATTCCAGACGATAGGGAAAGTATCAGGAGAATGTATCAGGATTTGCGTTGTGGTGCATTGGGTATCGGCTCGGAACGAAAAATCGGGGAGGCGAGTTCGAATTCCAGCTGAATTCATTGCCTTCACTTACGCGCAAATACCCTTGGGAAAGGTATTAATCCGTCTATTCCTTCCAGTTATGGGTTAAATAACAGGATAGATTGGGTTCTATAGCCTTGGTCGGCAACCAGTCTACCGCAGAAAGCAATGGCAACCATATAATCTTCTGCCCAGTCAGTCATGTCTCTTTCGAGACATGATCGCCCAAGCGTGTATCACGTATGGCACTTAACTGACTGATCAGGAGAATACTTCCTCTAATGTCTTCACTCCTGTGTTCATATCCTTTCCTTGTTCTTTATCTTTCCTCCCCTGCAACTGGTTCGACTTTGTCTTCACTCTCTTCCTGTTTAAAATTTTAACTCTTTTATGTAGCCCCTGTACATCAGTGGCAATACCGCCTTGTCTGGGTTGAAATGATTAAAAAATATATATAGTCTGGGTTCGAACCTCCAAGAATTTAAATGCAAAGTCAATTCCCATCTCTTATCCACTTAATCCCTTTCTACATCACCCTGTGTATCTGTTCTTTTCCTTTCTCTCTACCATCGTAACTGTCTTCACTCCTGTGTTCATATCCTTCTCTTGCCCTTTCTCTTTCACCCTCTGTAGCTGGTTCATCTTTCTCTTCACTCTTTCCACATCACCCTGTGTATCTGTTCTTTTCCTTTCTCTCTACATTCGTAACTGTCTTCACTCCTGTGTTCATATCCTTCTCTTGCCCTTTCTCTTTCACCCTCTGTAGCTGGTTCATCTTTCTCTTCACTCTTTCCACACCACCCCGTGTATCTTGTTCTTTTCCTTTCTCTCTACATTCGTAACTGTCTTCACTCCTGTGTTCATATCCTTCTCTTGCCCTTTCTCTTTCACCCTCTGTAGCTGGTTCATCTTTCTCTTCACTCTTTCCACACCACCCCGTGTATCTTGTTCTTTTCCTTTCTCTCTACCTTCGTAACTGTCTTCACTCCTGTGTTCATATCCTTCTATTGCCCTTTTTCCCTTTTTCTTTCTCCCCCTGTAGCTGGTTCATCTCTGTCTTCACTCTTTTTATGTTTAAAACTATAACTCTCTTATGTATCCTCTGCACATCAGTGGCGGTACTGCCTGGCATGGGGTGAAATAATTAAATAAGGAAGTTTTTCCTTACAAGACGGAAAATAAGGAAAAATGATGTGGAGAGCCATTATCGCTTACAATAGGATATGAAAAGTAACTAAGGGAAAAATTATGTTAGAGCAGTTACCAGAAAAATACTTCTAGAAAAGAGAAAGGTATGCCACACCACGTAGGTGAGAAAGCGACTGAAGGCGGGTTACCAAGTCAGGATAGACTATATTAGAGATCTGCCTTTGAAATTAGTCGAGAACCTCAAGATGAATAGCCGGGATAACCTACCAGATATGGCGCCAGTATTCAATGCACAGACGAATGGTATATTTATTAGTGTACAAAACAGATTCTGACAAGAAAAAAATTCCTGGCTCAACAGATTCTTTGGATGGAATTCTTTGTTAAACTTAACACCACTAAAATGAAACTGCTCACTTTTAATCATCAGAGGGAACTCTTTTTAACTTCGGCATGGATGATGCTAATCTCCAAGGGAGTAACTGACTGCAGTTTCTCGGACTAGTGGGAGGTTATGAGGTTACTATCAAATAAAAAATATAAAAGCAGTTCTATAAAACTTATTGAAACATTCATACAAGCGTGAAATTAAGATTTGAGCCAATTAAAATATTGTATGGGTAGGTTTTGAAGGCTATCACAATGCGTTTAGTAAAATAAAGGAAGGCAATGAAAGTGTTGGGTATTACTTATATATTGATCATTAATATTTCGAGATCATAGTCTCATTTTCAGAATGTTAGAAGAGTCCATTTCACGTCCGCTCGTGATCCGTGCCTTTCATCGAATGGTCATCTTTCGCTGCTACAGCTGCCGTTAATTGTAGTGTGTCTCTGTGTGTGCCTGTATGTGCTTGTGTGCTTACGGTTTATATATGTGCGTGTTGACCGATAGTAGCCTTTTATTTCGTACACCGAGAGCTAGTCTACCTTTACTGCTTGGCCATTTTTATATTCTATGTTGACATAGATCAATGGCTGAAAAAAGCACTGTGAGAGTAATGCGTGAGATTCTTGGCAAAGAACATCCTTGTTTTAACAGTTGGAATGGCACCACAAACAAAGAACTGTACCAAATAATGCAGCAACAAATAAAATTGTCTTGCACGTGTAACTCGAAGAGAAAATAATTACGTAATAAGAATGCTGACATTCCACACAACAACAAACAGAACGTACGGAAGGAAAACACGATTAATATTGAAAGAAAAAAAACGATAAAACCTACTGGATTTGAGAAACCTGTTTTCCTAAAAAATCGATATTAAGAGAATCTTTAATTTTTCATAAAGAAGACCCTGAAATGGTGTACATTTTCTCTGATGACCCCAAATTTAAATATAAATTCGAGAGGAACACATTAAAGAAATTAAATGATGTCATATGCTGTAGAAAAGTTCGGTGGGAATGTCATTGGCATGAGGAGCATTACACATTCAGCTGACATCAGGTGAGTTTTAATTACTTTTCTGTAATTTCTTTCTTCTAAAAAAAACGATAAAACCTACTGGATTTGAGAAACCTGTGTTTTTAAAAAACGGATTTTAAGAGGATTTTTAATTTTTTATTTTATCATTTAATTTGAACTAAAACTTGAAATATAAAACCGGAAATCAAAATAATAAAAATTAAATTCATATAGAGATTATTTTAAGGCAGACGGCATAAGTTTTGTGCCGATGGATGAAAGGGAATTATTTTTGATTTCATTTCAAGGGAAAATAATAATAATAATAATAATAATAATAATAATAATAATAAAAGTCTTTTCACTAGAAACTTTCAGGCAAATATTATGCATAATAATATGGATCCAAAATGCAGGTTTTGTGATAAACACTAATCTCAGGCTGTTCTGTGCTTGCCCCAAATGAATATAAAAATCGCCACCATAGCGTTGGGCAATATTTAATTTGGACAATGTGCAAACGTTATGGAAAATCTGTAAACAAACACTGATATGAACATCACCCAGCACCGGTTACAGAAATAGAAGATGTCACCATTCTATGGGATTACACCATCTACACAGACAGAAAAATTGAAGCAAACAGGCCAGACATTATTGCTAAAAACCAGAAAGAGAAAACTTGTCTATTAATTGATATGGCCTCTCCAGCGGATTGTAACATAGCAACCAAGGAATTTGAAAAACTGTCAAAATATAAAGACCTGGAAATTGAAATAGAAAAAATGTGGAAATTGAAAACAAGAGTTGTGCCAGTGATAGTAGGTGCACTTGGAATGATAAAAAATGGAACAAAACAACACATTAAAAGAATCCCTGGAAACCCCAGCTTAAGAGATATACAAAAAATTGTCTTATTAAGTACAGCCCACACACTAAAAAAAACTTTATCTATGTAACGCTAGGGATGATAGGGAAGATAGAAAAAACATGAAATGGGGCCATAACCAACACGCCACTACCTGCCTTAGGTCTCCCCGGCAGACTTGGTTGGTAGTGAGACCAAAGCAGAAATCGA
Source organism: Ascarosepion bandense (assembly GCA_037127315.1). Lineage (NCBI taxonomy): Eukaryota > Metazoa > Mollusca > Cephalopoda > Sepiida > Sepiidae > Ascarosepion > Ascarosepion bandense. Next base: position 2,124,870 of record JBBBDQ010001380.1, on the reverse strand, counting down.
AATATGATGAAAAATGACATAATAATAATAATAAAATATACAAGATATCGGCCCATCATCATCAATTTCATCAAACAGTGCATGTCTATATGGAAAACAACCCTTTACCTCAATCATATAAATGGAACCTATAAATCTGGTGAAATAAACATCAACAGAGGTATATTTCAAGGTGATTCTTTGTTTCACTTACTATTTTGCATATCATTAATAGCACTAACCCGTCAACTTAACATGACAAAATGTGGTTATAAAATAAGTAAAAAAATTATGCCATTTGTTTTACATTTGATGACTTTAAGTTGTATGCTAAAAACGAAAAACTGTAAAATGCTTAAGTGAAGATAATGGAATGAAATTCAGTTTGGATAAATGTGCTAAAGCTGCAGGTTTCCGAGGATCGCTACAAGAAACATCCTCAATTAGCTTAGACCCTGCTGGAACAATAAAATATTTAGAGCAAGAAGAATCTTATAAATACCTAGGGGAAAGTTTTAGTGAAAAAGGGACAATAAAAAATTAAATATTGCGTAAAGAGTAAGATAGAAGGCTTCGACTGATACTAAAGACTGAATTGAATTCTCAGAACAGAATTATGGCCATTAATAGCCTTGCAATTCCCAGTTGCCCAATATAGTTTCAACATCTTAAACTGGACGCTAAACGACATCAGGCGAATGGATTCTAAAACAAAAAAGCTTCTTTCAAAGCATAAAATGCATCATCCATAGGCTGATGTAGACCGTCTATACATACCCTGTAAAGAAAGTAGGTGTCTTATTCAGCTAGAATTGTCATACAAGACAACAACTATTGGCTTACTAACATACATAGAAACAACAAAGTACTGAGTTATACAATTAGTAAGGCAACATGAAGGAAAGAAAGAAAAAATATTTAATAATAAAAGAAGGTAGTAAATACAAACAAGATTTACGTTTAGTAGATTCTGTAGAAAAGCAAAACAGAAGCCAAGAACCAACTATTGCGGCAAAAATATGAAAAAGAAAGCCAAGGATAAAGCTCTTAAACAGATGAAACGACGCTGGCAAGACAAACCTCTGCAGGGCCAATATCAAGAACGTGAAAATTGGGCAAACAAATAACAGTGGAAGGATTTGAGCGAAAATTACTAAATAGTATCATTATTATCTGAACATTTTAAAACTCGATCACTTGAATTTCTCTTTTATACGGTATACAACTGCTCTAGTAAATGTTGATCGTACTGCCTGACTTTAATCTTTCTACAAACTTACTCCAAGAAATTGTATTTTTTATGGATTTTATTTCTTAAACGAGGTTAATCCAAGTCGAATTTTGCATTACGGAATTTCAAATCAAATATTCTTTTACAATATAAAAGTGTTCTTAAAAATTTATAAATTTACGAATTTTCCCTAAATTACTGTATGATACAACTGAAATCAATCATACGTTAAAGGTAAAAAATAAAATATTTTTTCTATATTTTGTAAAGAATATTTTCATAAGTCAAGCAATATAAAACAAAAAGTAAAATAAAAATAGAATAAATAATGTTTTTATGACTTTAAATTTACTGCTAAAATCTTATTAATTTTACTGATTAATCAGATTTTAGCAGACGACACACTTATTTATTATACAGTATGTTTATTTATTTTCGTCAACCGGCCGGAATATTCGAGAAATCTTTATTAAAGAAAAATATGCACTCACCGACAGGTTTCGAACCAGCGTGGCCTTAACGACGATTCCTTCTGTCTAGGAGCACACAGGTTTGAATCCTATCGGAAAGTGAAGATTATACTTTAGTAAAATTTCGCGACTATTCAAGCCGCTAGATTTGGATAACAAATAAATATACTGTTTAACAAACGAATCGTCTACTGACATACTAGAATGATTTGATATTATATATATATATATATTAGTCATCCACGTACAAGCCTGTTTCGCTGTATCACAGCTCATCACTGTGGCTAGACGCATCCACTTGCTTCTGGTCGGGATCGAAACTCAACCGATTTGGTGTCATTCGGAGTCGTTACTCCCTAAGCCATCGACGCATGGAATCAGAGAATGGAAATTTTAACGTGTTGTTTATAAGCTGTGTATGCACACGCCAGTCACCGAAAGAACTCAATTCACTTCTGAAGAGTCACGCATATAGCAGAAGTGGAAACTATTTTTAAAATTTTCTTCTCCAGAGAGCTCAATCGTAATGAGAGCATAATATATATATATATATTTTAAACATTTAACCTGGATTATATTAATTTTCGGTTAAAAAAATAAGATCTTCATATTTAAGACTGGTGCCACGAGCTATGTAAGACAAAAACTTGAATCCAGTTTGAAAGGGGAAATCGGAAAGACGAGTTCGAATTCCAGTTGAATTCATTGCATTCACTTACGCGCAAATACGCTTGGGAAAGGTATTAATCCGTCTCTTCCATCCAGTTATGAGTTAAATAACAGGAGAGACTGGGTCCTATAGCCTTGGCTGGCAACCCGTCTACCGCAGAAAGTAATGGCAACCTACTGGGGGATAATCTTCTGACCAGTCAGTTATGTCATCTTCGATGACATGATTGGCCAAGCGTGTATCATGTATGGCATTTAACTGACTGACTGAATATAATAGTTGGAAACACAATTAAAACTTCTTCTGGACATAAAGTGGAGGATCGTTTTCTATTGTTATAAAGTTATAAACTGATCCCTCCTAATTATACTTAACATAATAATGTAATATAATCTATCTCTTCTCCCTTTAGCTATGAGTTAACTAGCAGTACTGATTGGGTTCTATAACCTTGGCTGGCAACCAGTCTACCGCTGGCAACCTACTGCGGGATAATCTTCTGCCCTGTCAGTTATGTCATCTTCGAGACATGATTGTTCAAGCGTATATCGCGTTTGGCACTTAACTGACATACTGACAGACAGACCACGAGCTGTGTAAGACAACAACTTGAATCCGGCCTGAGGATCCCCCAGTTTGATGGCGAAACTAAAAATAGTTTCATTTGGTATTCGTCATTCTTCTTAGATTTTATTGGCTCTAATTAGTATTTAGTAAATTTTATTACCAGCTTCATTCCAGTTGTATCCTACCAGTTACTACTGTATTTTGTCATACTGACTCCTGCTTGTTTTTGAGCAGATGAAGACTTTTTTAAAGTTCGCAGTCAAAAGAAATCGCTGATTGAGAGAGTGAAAATTTTACAGAAATTCTTGAGAGTCCGGGAAAAAATCCAAGCCTTCAGAATATCTTAAATTCCCATAATTCCAGTGTTGTACTGTTTCGTTTTGTCTTTTCTGAAAACAAAGCATCTCAACAGTTGCCTATGAGAACAATCCTTACTAACTTCCGATTTCAGATGGAATGACTATATCGAATTCATAGCTAAATCCGCTGCGATGAAGGTCGGTTCACTGTGCAGAGCCAGGAAGTTTTTACCCGTCTGAATCCATCCTGCACATATATAAACCTACCATCCGCCCATGCATTGAAAACTGCTGCCACATCTGGTCGGGTGCCCCTGCTATTCACCTCGGGGTTCTTGACAAAATCCTACGGAGAATCTGTAATGTGATCGATACCAACTTGTCAGCTCGGCCGCAGTCGTTCTCTCACCAGCCTAACGTGGCTTCCCTGTGCCTCTTCTACAAATACTTTCACGGCTTTTGCTTCAATGAACTTAGCTCACTGGTGCTCCCTAGATTGAATTTACACGAGCTACTAGATTAGCAACTAGGTCCCACACTTTTACAGTGAAACCAATAAAATGTAACCGCAACTTCTACTCTAATAGCTTCTTTTCTCGCATTTCTCGCCTGTGGAATTCCCTTCCATATACTTGCTTTCCCGACAGCTACAATTGCCAGGAATTTAAATTTAAGGTCAATAGACATCTTCTATCTCACTAACTGGCATCTATTCTCTCAAGCTCTTTTCTCCATCCACTCCACCACCCGTATTCTCATCCGTCTATTACCCTCCTCCTGACATTTCCTTTAACTAACCCCCTCTTTCATATCACTTTCCCCTGTGTAACCCCCCTGCCTTGCTTGAGGCGAAATGACTTTTTTTAAAAATCGTAGTTGATAGGAAAATGTTAGGCAACGAACGACATTGATAGGAACGCAACAACAGGGCTGATGATGAACCTGAAAGCTGGGAGGAATCCAGGAGAAACGTGTGAGGTTCCAGTGGGAGTATTTTAAAGCAGGTGAGGGCTGAGGTATCATTATACAAAAGTGACTACGTTTTCATAAATCCTAAATATTTTGCATTATTTTAGGAGAAAACAACAATACGTTCTGTTTTTGAGACAGTAACCTTTAGACAGAACTTAACCTGAAGGTCATTCGTGGAATCAGCAGCCACAAATAGATGTTTTGCAGATCGTTTAGGGTGTGAGAGACTGACAAGCACAATGCTTGGAACATTCACTTTGTATACACTTTCGACATCTATCTATCTATCTATCTATCTTGGCCTGTTCATTATCTATATATATATATATATATATATATATATATATATATATATATATATTATGGTTTGTTATTTTTTTAACTATTGCCGTTGCCTAGCGGAGTTTTATATCAGCACAAAATAAAATCGTCGCTGATGGTGGATGTTTTTATGTTAACATCCTTGTAGCCTCTCTGAAGATGGCTCATGTGAGCCGATAGCTTAGAACCAAATTAATAAAAAATTATCCAAATTTTGGAGAATTTTTTTCTTTATTTTCAACTGAAATTAAAGCAAAAATACGACGTTTAGAACGGCTTCTGATTAAACATAATAGACATTCATTGTCTCATATTTAACAGTATATGTTTAGAAAATTATTTCCTGCCTCGATACACTATATATATATATATATATATATATATATATATATATATATATAGTACATAAATGCAAATAGATAGATAGATAGATAGATAGATAGATATGAACAAGCATAGATAGATAGATAGATAGATAGATAGATAGATATGAACAAGCATAGATAGATAGATAGATAGATAGATAGATAGATGAACAAAATGGGGTAGATAGATAGATAGATAGATAGATAGATAGATAGATAGATAGATAGATATGAACAAGCATAGATAGATAGATAGATAGATAGATAGATAGATAGATAGATAGATATGAACAAGCATAGATAGATAGATAGATAGATAGATAGATAGATAGATAGATAGATAGATAGATATGAACAAAATGGGATAGATAGATAGATAGATAGATAGATAGATAGATAGATATAGAACAAAATGGGGTAGATAGATAGATAGATAGATAGATAGATAGATAGATAGATAGATATGAACAAGCATAGATAGATAGATAGATAGATAGATAGATAGATAGATATGAACAAACATAGATAGATAGATAGATAGATAGATAGATAGATAGATAGATAGATAGATATAAACAGATTGACATAGATAGATAGATAGATAGATAGATAGATAGATATGAACAAGCATAGATAGATAGATAGATAGATAGATAGATAGATAGATAGATATGAACAGACTGAGATAGATAGATAGATAGATAGATAGATAGATAGATAGATAGATAGATGTTCTCCAAGTAGTTATTTTCTCCAAAAGTGCCATTTTGCAGAATAGAATCTCGCATAAATATTTGCCTGAACACTAAACATTTAACAATTTTAAGCTAAGTGCCAATCATTATCTATATCTATGCTACTTATCCACATAATCTTTACCATCTAATCACACATCTTATCCAGTGAATGTTGGGTGACTCTCTTAGGCGATTCTTAGTATTATATATATATATATATATATAAATCAAAATAATAACTAAATAGACTCTGTAAGTATGTAGGCTGTAAATTTATACTAAGATAAACCTTCAAAAAAACCACTAACAAACAGAACCTAATTCCGTTACAATCCGGTGCACTGAGGCGTCGGATAAATGGGGAGAAAAAAAAGAAAAAAAAAGAAATCCACGGAACAAGAACAAGACATTCAATACTCCGCAGTAAAGAAAAAAAAACCCAAACGGAACCAACCACAAGAAAAAGTGCTCGATACAAAGTACAAAAGATATACAAAAGTAGAGCAAAAACACACAAAAAAATCTAAAGCGAGCCAAAACTACGGATCGTCAGGGCAAAAGCCTTTGCCCTGACGATCCGTAGTGTGAACCCGCGGTAGGTTTTGGCTCGCTTTAGATTTTTTTTTGTGTATATATATATATATATAGTAAGAAAGTGGCAGCGCACGTAGATTTCAAGCATTTACTTTTATAAAGAGTGCTCGATGCAGAGTAGAGATTTATATTGTAATAGTTGTTACAATGGTTTAAAAAAGCATAGTATCACTACATAAAAACTTTCATATTTCGGAGCTAAACCGCTCCTCCTCGTGTGATATGTGTAACTGAAAATAAATGGTGGAAACGATTTATTTTTGGGAATGTGAGGTGTAGGTGATTGTTGTAGGAGCTGACCCACCTTTGCTGCCAATTTTCTCTTCTTCTTTTTCACTCCACGCCAACCTTGGACGTAGGTCACGCCATAGTTTCATTCGACCACTTCTTCCAACGTCCTTTTCTTCATTTTCACACCACGCTGCTAAAGAGAACAACACAACAGCAAAATGGACGTGTTACGTAGAACTTCTTTATTTGTTTTACCTTCTATTTCTCTCAACCTGTCGCGACCTACTAAAAAGAGGAAGGAACAAAGACTTTACATTCCGCTACTACACAGCCATGAACTCTAAACTTCTGCGGACATTCTCAATACCTACATTTCTCTACGAACAATTTTAACTACAAAGCTGCGTGCATTTTCTCAATAAACATTTTCCTTCTCCCAAATGTGTTATCGTGTTCAGTTGACAAAATTTCACTTATATTTTTCTTCTTACACTTGTGTCATTCTGTAAATAAATATTTGCTTTGATGAACACACGAGGTATTTTATCATATGACATTTCAACCTTCAATCTGCTGATATTTAAATTGAGGGGACTTCGGTCGTGTTTTGGCCCTCTACAATATACACCCCCACAAACCTATATATATATATATATATATATATGAAAGAAAACTCAACACATCATTTAGACTGCTAGTTTTTCCTTTTTAAATATACTGCTCTGGTTAACATCCATCGAGCTCTCTATATTGATATAACACTTATTATTTTAGATTAAGTAGATGTTGTTGGATTATCCTCGACGTTCACGGACTTGACATATATATATATATATATATATATATATATATATATGTGTGTGTGTGTGTGTGTGTGTGTGTATATATATATATATATATAGTCATCCGTAGACAGATCTGTTTCACTGTATCACAGCTTATCAGTACGGTTAGACAGCCGATTGCCTTTTACTCAGAATTGAAACCCGACCGAATTGGCGTCAGTCGGCGATTCTACCTCTGAGCTACGGGCGCTCGGTAGAAGGAAGCAGATTTTTAGCATATTATCATTCTACACACGCCCAATAGCTGAGAGTGTTCTAATTCATTGCTGAATGAACGATGCGCAGATGTCAGAGTAGCTACTGTTTTTCAAATATATTTGTATATATATTATGCTCTCATTAAATTGAGCGCTCTAGAGAAGAAAATTTGAAAAAAGCAGTTACCACTTTTGCGATTTATGCATTACTTTTCAGCAATGAAGTCAGTTAGAATAAGAAATCGGACAGCCGAAGTTGAATTCCACTCGAGTACGTTACATTCACTTACGCACCAATAGCTTTCAAGAAAGTATGAATCGATATCTTCTCCTTCTAGCTATGGGTTAAATAGCAGAACAAACTTGGTTCTATAGTCTTGGTTGATAACCAATCTAGCGCAGAAAGAAATGGCAATCTACTGCCCGAAAATCTTCTTCCTCGTCAGCAATGAATCGAAAGAGACATGATCGTCCAAGCGTGTATCACATATGGCACTTAACTGACTGTCTATCCGATCCATAAATTACTGGCATCTTGGTTGTGGGATATTGCCTTTCAGAAACAGAAATCTGATTAGAGCTTTTAGGGTCCACTAAGATTTCGTTTTTATGAGTCTGAATATATGCATATATAATATACAGGGTGCGATAAAGAAATAATAATCAAGGGGTTGAAGTCAGGGCAGAAAGATAGCGTTATTTGAGAGGTGATGGGGTCACAGAAATTATCTGAGAGCCATGACGGGTTTCTCCTGGTGCAGAGTCCCATTTGCCAGACATAATGTCTTCCAACAGCCAGTCCCTTGACACAAGACAGTACTAAAACAATTGGTTTATGCAGCAGACGTTAATAATGCAGGGATGCTTCATCAAAGTTTATATGGGCATTTTACCTTGTTTTGGTGTTAAAAAGCTGCCCTAAAATTTTGCAAGAGATAGAATAACAAATTTACACAACTACAAAATATGGATCACATTCCACAGCCTGTTGAAGACGATCTACGTATCAGAACACGTTAAGTGGGCCTAGCATGTCGTACATCTCATAGGACCGTATGAAAGGTACTTCAAGAGCATGTTCTGTATCCGTATCATTTGCATCATGTGCAGGGCCTTTCATCCTCTGATCACTCACCACAGGAGAACATTTGCCGATAGTTTATTGCACAAACTCGTTGGTCCGTATTTTGTCTTTCCAGTTTTGTTTCGGATGAAGCAACATTTCAAAAGATGGAAAAAAGAAATTTACACAGCCAACATTTCTGTGCGGATCGGAATCCCTATGGTACAATACAGGCTAGACACCAGGATCAGTTTTATGTGCGGGCTAGAGTTGTAGGTGACTGTTTGGTAGGTTCATATGTTCTTCCAGCACGTCTTAGAGGAGCTGTCTACATGGACTTTATTATGAACACACTTTCAGACCTTCTAGGAGACGTACTTCTGCTAATACGAAGACGAATGTAGTTAATGCATGATGAGGCTGCAGTACATTTTATTCACATTGTTCGAACTGGTTGACATCTACCATGAAAAATAGATAAGTAGGGGAGGGCCTGTTCCATGGCCTGCATGTTCCCGACCTCAGTCCTTTGGATTTTTATCTGTGAGGTCACCTAAAACAATTGGTTTATGCAGGAGACATTAATAATACAAAGATGCTTCATCAAGGTATCGGAGAGAGGAGCCTGCGAAACGATTCGACACCGTGTGTGAGTATTTAATAAATAAGTAGGGGAGGGCCTGTTCCATGGCCTGCATGTTCTTGACCTCAGTCCTTTGGAGTTTTATCTGTGAGGCCACCTAAAACAATTGATTTATGCAGCAGACATTAATAATGCAGAGACGTTTCAAGAATGTGTCCTAGGGGCCCACGAAAACATTCAACACCGTCGATTAATATATAAAATGGTCCGCAAGTCAATGTTCAGATGAGAAAAAACTCCTCTGCCTTAATCTTAATATTAATCCTGGTTGGAAAACGACGTTAAGTGTCGATAGAAAATTTTATTGGTTTTATTTTACCAATGATTTCTTTTGAGAAAGTGTTTGTCCAAAGATACCTAAAAATTTATACATTTTGATAGTGTTCTATCTTATTTTCTTAATAGATAATGATCCCATTCCTTAAAATTATCAAGCATAAAAACCTATTTAAATATATAGTGTTGAGCCGTGATAATGCAAGGATTGTTCTTTTTTCAGTAGTTTTACTGATAAAAGATTTTTAAGCAAGCAAGTTTTTATCAGCAGAGCATTCTAAATATAACACTGCATTTAAACAACAATACATACAAACTATATAGAAAACTACAAACGCATATATATCAATAAAATTCCAATCACCCTTCTAATGTACTCAAATACATACGCATATCTATAAACATGAGGCTAAGAACTTCAATAAAATAAAAAAAAGTGCAACGAAAACAAAGAAACATACGAACCAGCACTATAGAAACAGCAGATACTCAAATAAATTTGAATTCATAAACGAAGATAAACCTAACAAAAACAAGAGGAAAAACAGTCTAGGAAGTTTTCCGCCTGAATCCATTTTGCACATATACAAATCAACCATCCAATCGTGCATGGAATACTGTTGGCATATCTGGTCAGGTGCCCCTGCTATTCATAAGATTCTCGACAAGCTCCAAAGGAGAATCTGTAATGTGATAGGTCCCGACCTGGCAGTTCGACTCCAGCCACTTTCTCACCGGCGGGATGTGACTTCCCTCTGTTTATTCTACAAATATTTTCATGGCTTCTGCTATGACGAACTTAGGTCACTGGTTCCCCCTCCACAAGAATTTACTCGTGCAACCAGACTGGCAACATGGTCCCACCCTTTCACAGTAAGATCAACCAAATGAAGGCGATAATTCTATTCCATCATCTTCTTTTCTCGCGCTTCCAGTCTGTAGAACTCCCTTCCATATAGTTGTTTTACTGACGGCTACAACTCTAGGAATTTAAATGCAAAGTCAATTCCCATCTCTTATCCACTTAAAACCAGTCCTTTCTCCATCACCCCGTGTATCTTGTTATTTTTCTTTCTCTCTACCTTCGCAACTGTCTTTACTCTTGTGTTCACATCCTTTCTTGCCCTTTCTTTCTTTCCTCCCCCTGTAGCTGGTTAGTCTTTGTCTTCACTTACCTCCTGCCTAAAACTTTAACTCTCTTATGTAACACCCCGCACATCAGTGGCGGTACCGCCTTTCTTGGGGTGAAATGAATAAAAAAAATCAACCCTACAAAAGTATAAAAACAAAAATAGGAAAATATTTGGCATTATGATAGAAAAAAAAACTTTCCCAAACACAAAAATCTATCAAAAATCATTAACAAAAATACAGTCGAAATCAGATACAGCTGCATGGAAGACATGGAGAAAACACAACACGAAATTGCTTAAGAAAACCAATAACAACAACACAAACTAACTACAAAATACGAACAAGTATAACTTCTGAAAGAAAGACACCTGTCTGTCAAACTAACAACCTAAGATACAAAGCTACCTTGACAAATAACAACAGAAACAGAAAGAATTACTTAGGAGCAACAGAAACATCCTTCAAATAAATGTTCGATAAGCACAAGACATCACTCAACATAGAATAATGCAAAAACAACACAAGGCTATCTAAATACATGTAAGACGAGAAAGAAAATAACATTGCCACCAAAATTAAATAGAAAATAGTAAAAAGAGAACTAAAATAAAGCAGCAATACCAAAAACAGCAAATTATGCCAAGAAGAGAAGCAAGCAGAAGCCAACTTTAAAAACCAAAATATAATGTTAAACGAAAAAATGAGATAATGGGAAAATGTAGGCATGTGAACAAATATCTTCTTTGATATACAACAATAAATAACAAAAAAATAAAATAAAAACAAAAATTTCAAATAAATAATAAATTAATTAAATAAACAATCAATTATATAACAACCACTAAACAAATAAAACACACAAATCCCACAAACACAAATACACACGATAACACAAACACGCAACCATGTCCTAAAAAAGAAACCCTGAAGCGGTCAAAAATACCAATAGGGTAAGAAAAAGGTCAAACCTATAAAAGAGGTAAATACAACAAAAATAAATAAACCTAAATGACAAAAACAAATCAACCGAAAAAACAATTAAGCGTACGCACTTCTACATACACAAAAAATCAATAAAATAAAGCATTACAAAAAACATCAAATACCTGCACAATAAAAAATAAAAATAATTAAAAAAACAAACCAACCAATAGCAAATAAGACCACTTCCACAAAATACCAAATCACACCAAGCTCCATATAAATAAAATAGAAAAAACTGAGACTCAACAAAAAAAACAATTCTCTCTCCCCTTCTCTCTCTCACACACACACACACACACACACACACACACACACACACACACACACACACATATATATATATATATATATACACGAAAAATCTAAAGTGAGACCTTTTTCCCTGACGATCCGTAGTGTGAAACCGCGGTAGGTTTTGGCTCACTTTAGATTTTTCGTGTGTTTTTGCTCTACTATTGTATTTTAGTACTTTCGTATTGAGCACTTTTTCTTGTGTTTGGTTCCGTTTGGTTTTTTTTCTTTACTGCGGAATCTTGAATGTTTGTTCTTGTTCCGCTGGTTTCTTTTTTTTTTTCTCCCCATTTATCCGACGACTTAGTACGCCGGATTGTAACGGATTTAGGTTCTGTTTGTTAATGGTTTTTTTTGAAGGTTTATATTGGCATAAATTTACGGAGTGCATTCATACAGAGTCTAAGTAGTTATTATTATCATTATATATATATATATATATATTAGTAAGAGTAAGAACAAATGAAGTAACCATCCACACTTGGTAGAATTATATTTTTAAAAGTACACGATACAAAGGAGAGCCATATATTATTTTTGTAATATTTTTATTATTATTAGCTATAATAAAAAATTTACATCTCTACACAAAGGCTATCGTGTTTAAGTACTATTAATTGTACTTCGTCAGGCGACAGTTGGTTACTCTTGTTGGGAATAATTTTTATGGAAATTTAAAAACAATTCGTTACTCTTCTTCAGACAGTTAAGGGTGGCATAAGGACAGAATTAAGAATGTTCTCAACTCGATTAACCAATTGAAAATTAAGTTTACGTTGGATGGGGGAATAGAGTTATAGAGTAGAGTTGAGTGAATAAATTCCAGAGGTCAGGATAAATTAGTTATTGGATTGTCTACATTATGTAACATTTGATGACGTGGACATGAAAACAATAAATGTCTCATGTGTGTTCCAGACAGTGGCGATGTCTTTGTAGAATTGTTTTTTTTGGGTTTTTTTTTTAGTGGGGTTCCATATGGTACCAACATATATTATTTTTTAATAATAAGCTGTATGGAAATAAATCATCTTTTTCTTAATACATTTGCCACTTGAAAGAAGTCAACAAAACCACCACAGTGAAATTGAAAATATTTAAAAAGAACTAAAATATGTAAATCTTTACATAAGTTATGTTTCCTGTGTTTACAGAAAAATTTTCAAATTATCGAGTTTCCTGACGGAAACAGCTCTGTTAAATCAACGAAACGAATTAAGAGTGACATACTCAAAGTATAGTTTTCAAAAATGTCAGTTACAAAAACAATTATGTAACACAATTATTTATTATTGCATTAATATATAAGGGGTAACCAACCACTGATAATTACCTGATTTGTTTTACTTAATTTAATGCTATGTTTTGCTATCTATTTACTAACACGAGCATCCAATATAGATATTCCTTAGTTCTAATAATATCAACAAACCCCTTTAAAACATCCAATAAAAATCACCTCAACAAAAAGATCACCACAAAGGGAAACACATGACAAATTCTATGTGGTCATTTCTTCTATCATCAAATGTTACATAATGTAGACAACTCAATCACTGACATATCGTGATTTCTTAAATTCAATTACCTGATTCCCCATCCAACGTATACTTAAATTTCTGTTGGTTAATCGATTCTTACCCATCAGAACATTCTTAATTCTTTCTTTACGCCTTCCTTCAGTCAGTTAAGTGCCATGCGTGAAACACGCTTTGGTGATCATGTCTCTTTCGAGACATGACTGACTGGGCAAAAGACTATCCCGCAGTAGGTTGCCATTGCTTTCTGTGGTAGACTGGTTGCCAGCCAAGGCTAAAGAACCCAATCTGTCCTATTATTTAACCCATAACTGGAGGGGGAAGAGACGGATTAATACCATTCCCAAGGGTATTTGCACCTTCCTTAACTGTCTCAAAGAGAATAACGAATTGTTTTTAAATTTCCATAAAAATCATTCTCAACACCAGTGACCAACCATCGACTGAAGAAGTACAATTAGTAGGACTGAAACGTGATACCTTTTGTGCAGCGATGTAAAATGTTTTTATAATAACTACTTATAACAAAAGATATTACAATAAACGAGTTATTATGCGACCTAGGTTTCTACCATGAGTGGTATCTTCAGGAGATTTTCCATAACTGATTTAACCGTTTAGCGTTTTTTTTTTGTTTTTGTTTTTTTTAAAAAAAACCTCATGCAACGGTGTTTTTTTAACGATAAAATTAGTTATTGCAAATCGCCTGAAGACACAACTCATGGTAGAAACCTAGGTCGCGTAATAACTCGTTTACAAATTGGAAATATTCAAAAGTTCTACAATATAATTGTATTGAACACTATTTAATATAAATGTGCACTGATCTAATCTTATTATGACCAGAAACTAAGTAATTAAACAACCAATATATATATATATACTAGCAGTATAGCCCGGCGTTGCTCTGGTGTAATGAAAGCTTTTATATATATATTATCGATTTTTTGCACTATTGTAAGAACTGCAACTTTGAAACTTCTGAATATCGTTTCTTATGTCTTTGTCTATGAGTGTATCAAATTTCATTAAAATCGGACCACTCCTACTATAACACGATTTTTTCAATTATCGATTTTCGCTATTTATCGGCGGGGTACCTCGATGCAAAACCTAGATAAGAACACTCGCAGAGGCTTATAGTGCAACTGTGTAAATTTTCAAGAAAATCGGTTCAACCGTTTCGGAGTCTATAGGTAACGAACACACACAGACAGACACACACACACACAGACAAAGTTCCATTTATAAATAAGTTTATATATATATATATATATATATATATATATATATATAGAGAGAGAGAGAGAGAGGAAAAACTACTAAAAAGTTGTAAGTTAAAAATGTATTTTTGACAGTATTTATTTATTTTTATTATATATATATATATATATATATATATATATATATATACATATATATAATAGAAATAAATAAATACTGTCAAAAAATACATTTTAACTTACAACTTTTAGTAGTTTTTCCTATACTTATTAAGACAATATACGTGGATTATTATCATTATATATATATATATATATATATATATATATATATAACCAGTTATTGGTCAGAGTAAAATTAAACCAGGAAACAGTTGTATCAAAATCTGCTAAATATATATTTAAAGCAAAAGAAAAATTTAATATTCAGAGCTTTTAAATATTTTAATGAGGAAGATCAGCCGATTAGGCTACTTTGGTTTCAACCTTTCGTTATCGTTAATATTAACTGATTACCGAACACACTGACCTACCTTTTGGTGAATCTGTGGGTGGGTTGGGTGAGAACAAGCTTAGACGTGCTTTGTGGACTCGTGTGGCAATTAAAAAAAAATAAAAATAGTACAGATTCTTATGTAACTGTTTGTTTTTAAGCTTCTCTATATAATGATTCCTGACGAGGTGCTAATAAAATAGTACCGAAACACAACGGCTTTTGAGTTGCAGTAAACTATGTTTTTATTATAAACTTATAATAAAAATATTACCATATACTATATATATACTATGATTTTCTAAAAAAGAAAAAGAAAAAACAACTCTAAAATAATTTAATTCATTTGTGAATAAGTCTTAAACGTTTCATTAAAATACGGCAATTCTTTCATTTCTTTAAGAATTCAAAAAACAATGTGTTTTTTTTACCTCAAAAAACAAAAAAATATTTCACTGCCTGACGAGGTCCTAGTAAAATAGTACTGAAACACAACGGCTCTTGTGTTGCAGTAAACTAATGTTTTTATTATAAAGTTATAATGAAAATAGTACCATATATAAAGCTCTACTAAGTATAGAACACCCTTAATAAAGTAAATCAGGACAAACAGTCCACTGCTAACCCATTAGTTTGTACTACTTTTAAGTTACTTCTAATATATATATATATATATATATATATATATATATAATGGTGGACGCTGATGTCAACACCCTGCAGAGATAGTCTGTTACATGCTTAAAACCAATCGTCTGAAAAATATATATCTATCATATTTATATACGTCTGGTTAATTGTTACCCGCATGCAACATTGACGACACACACAAATACACACACAGACTCAAAAATGCACACACACACACACACACACACACACACACACACACACATATATATATATATATATATATATATATATATATATATAAAAATAACTTTAATCCAAAAGGAAAAGTAGTAGGAAATGTGGTAGTTGACGATGAGATGTGAAATCTCTCTTAGGGATTTCATATTGAAATGATCATTCAACTGTTTTGAACATCGAAATTTATTTTAATATATATATATATGAAATGTTTTATTTTTTTTATCGATACTCGTATTTAAGTAGATCTTCTGTTTTTAATTAGATAGTATTATATATTAATATCTACTGGCCTGATTATTTCCGATAAGGTTACGGCATATCACGTTGAATACACCGGTTCTCGTTCGAGCACCGAAGTTAAGCAACGTTGAGCCTGATCAGTACCTAGATGGGTGACCACTTGGGAATACCAGGCGCTGTAAGCGTTCAGTGACGGATGTGCGTTGTGGTGCAGTGGATATCGGCTTGGAAAGAGAAATCGGTGAGCCGAGTTCGAATTCCAGTTGAGTACCCTGCATTCACATAAGCACTGGGGCCCTTGGGAAAGGTATTAATCCGTCACTTACCTCCAGTTATGGGTTAAATAACAGGATGGGGCCTGGAGGCAACCCATCTAGTGTTGGTGTCACAATAAAACCACCCTTGGTAGCCCTGGCGAAGCATCAAGTATTCAACTATTTGACAAGATTATGAATTTCGCTGCAAACTGCGCGAGGGTTCCAATTGCACAGGGAATACTGGGTGGGTGTGGTAGTGTGTTCTATCTCAACCAAAGCCGCAAGACGACGACGATGTACGATAAATATTTTGTAACGAAAATGTGTGTCATTCGGCAGGATTCGAAGCTACCGTATGATCTGGCACGTCTTAGACCTCTCGACCACGAATGACCATTAGTCTAAACAATGTTTTAATCAAGCCTATATAATATGTGGATAGGGGTCGCAGGTTCGAATCCTGCCGAATGACACACATTTATGTAATAAAAATTTATCGTAAATAATCAGGCCAGTAGATATAAATATATAATACTGTTTGATTATAAACAGAATATCTACTTAAATACGAGTATCGATAAAAAATAATGTCAAACAAATTATTTCAAATTGTCAGTTGTTTATAACCAAGATTCGTTAATCTTCGTTAATTAATAATATAATCTCTCTCTCTCTCTCTCTCTCTATATATATATATATATATATATATATATATATTGTTTAATAACTTAGTTTCTGGGTATAATAAGATTAGACCAGTGAACATATGTATTAAAGAGTTCAATACAGTTGTATTGTAGAACTTTTGAATATTTTCCATTTGTAAACTAGTTATTACGCAACCTTTGAACCATACTAAAAAATATCTATTAGGTTCATACAACCAGTGATGAAAACGCCATAATTACTTGTAATTTTTAAAATTGCGCGTTCAAAAATTCCCTGCCACGTGAGCGTTAAAAAAAAAAACACCGTTACGTGTGCGTTCTTAAAAAAAAAGGTAAACGGTAAAATCAGTTTTTGCATGCAAATCACCTGAAGACACCACTCATGGTAGAAACCTAGGTCGCGTAATTACTCGTTTATATATATATATATATATATATATATATATATATATATATCACGAGGTGTTTTATACTTTGAATAGATTGTTATAAACATTGGAGTGGGCCAAATCGATTTCCACATGGCCAAATTGACTGAGATTTCATAAAAATAAAATAGAGTTGGTGAGATACGTTGTGATATATATATATATATATATATATCAATAACAACTTTTAAAATACGTAAATTATAACGGAATTTAACTTTTTACATGGTGAATAGAATTTTTGACAGGTAGGAAATGAATAGATTATTAAAGCGAGGATAATCAATCAATAATTAAATGTTCAATTGATTTATCTCTCGACCGACGTCAAGTTTTCGCGAAACGCTGCACATTATATCCAGAGGGTCCATTATATATAGTTTTTATTATGTATATATGTGCGTGTATGCATGTGTGTTCATGTGTGATCGTGGGTGGAGAGACAAATATGAACTAAAGCTAGATAGATAGATAGATAGATAGATAGATAGATAGATAGATAGATAGATAGATAATTTTACTCGACATACTCTATTTTCTTAATAGTCGCCTTACGTAAACATAGCGTGAATCGCTGACGGAAAACAAAAAATGTAATTTTAATTAAAATCTCCAACCTGTTAGAAAGGAGTTAATGTTTTTTGAAAATAATAACAACAAAATTTGATCTTTCCTCTTAATAACAGCATAAATATTTTGATAATAAAACTTTGTTTTTATTAAGTTTGAGCCCATTTAACATCATACGTTTTTTGGCCATTGAGTGGAGGTACCCAAATTTGTAGTTTCTTTCTTCTGTTTGACGACAACCTCCATCTCATAGATGATAAAAAATAACAAATCAGATTTTCTGAATGATTTTCTACAAAAAGAATTACTTACTTGTACAATTTTTTTTTCGTTATGTGGTTAAAAGAAAAGAATGCGTTTTTTTTTCTTTCTTTCAAATGTTCGTTTTTAATTTCGTAAGCGGAGAGGAAATATAGATGTTGATAATATTTTTTCAAATGAGTTTCTAAAAATCGGTGAGCGTCTTTAATCTAGGCAACGGAGACGTTTTGGCTCCACTCTGAAAGCGTTAATTAAAGGAATGTTTACACTGACCGGGACGATAAAAGGTAATTGTAGGTCATTCTAAGTAACTTGTGAATCTTCAATGGCATACTTTTGGGTTATAAAAGGAATCAGATTTCTTTTTTCTATACTTTCGAGATTTTTAATCAAACACGAGCGAGTAAAGCAATCATCTTTAATCGGCCAATTAAGTTTTTAATCAACTGAGTCAATCTAGCAAGTGAAGTCTCAAATGCAGTCTATATCTATCTATCTATTTATTTCAGTAATTTCATATCTATCTGTTTTTGTTTCGTATATATATGTATGTATGTATATATATATATATATATATATACACACATACATACATATATACGAAAATAAAAACAGATAGATATGAAATTACTGAAATTTAGATAGATAGATAGATAGATAGATAGATAGATATGAACAGACTAAGATTGATAGATAGATAGATAGATAGATAGATAGATAGATATAAACAGACTGAGATAGATAGATAGATAGATAGATAGATAGATAGATAGATAGATAGATATGAACAGACTAAGATAGATAGATAGATAGATAGATAGATAGATAGATAGATAGATATATGAACAGACTAAGATAGATAGATAGATAGATAGATAGATAGATAGATAGATAGATATGAACAGACTGAGATAGATAGATAGATAGATAGATAGATAGATAGATAGATATGAACAGACTGAGATAGATAGATAGATAGATAGATAGATAGATAGATAGATAGATAGATAGATATGAACAGACTGAGATAGATAGATAGATAGATAGACAGATAGATAGATAGATAGATAGATATGAACAGACTGAGATAGATAGATAGATAGATAGATAGATAGATAGATAGATAGATTATGAAATGGCAGAAAGAGTCAGTGTGATAATAAATAGATATCGCGTGTATAACTGTTGCTTTCTTCATTTCAAATATTTTTATAGCTCTAATCCCGCTAGAAATTCAGTTTAAATGCACGCTTAATATGTGAACACTTAACAGTGCTGTTAAAACCAGTTTTTATGGAAAAAATTATCAGTTATTTTAACAAAAATGTTATTAAATCCGTACGCCATTTGATCACTTGGGATAGTGATACAAAGAAGAAATTAAATGAAAAAAGATTCTATAAAATATATGCGATTACACCATAAAGACAAGAGGTCAATTTAGTGCAGTCCAAAAATGCTTTCGTCAGATTTAAAGTATGATTGCACTCAACCAGTGGGCGTTGTCGGTTGTAGCCAATCGGAAGGAAGAGCCTGTCAACCTCAGAGAAAATGTTCTCCTCTGTCGGAAGCCAAACTTCAGTCGGGGAAGACGTATGCAATATGGTGAAACTTAACTTTTCATGTCTAAAAATAGCAGACAGTTGATGTCTTTTCGTTTTCTTTTCTAAGTAAATGTTAGACGAAAGCACCTGAGAATCAGATAAAAGTCAAAGCACAGAGATCGGAGACCCTGACGATGGCTCCATTCCGACTTACTAACGGTATAATTTTTTATATTTAACATAACTAGTCTGGTACGGCACTAGGGTAGATCAATAAGTACTTAGCCTTGTACGGTTTTAACTCTAATCTGAAATTATCAGCGTTTAAAGTTCAATAACAGGATATAAGATATTGTAAGGCAAAATCAAAATAAATACAATTTTGGATTATTAATCTACTGACCTGATTTTCATATATATGCAATCAAAATAGATAGATAGATAGATAGATAGATAGATAGATAGATAGATAGATAGATAGATAGATAGATAAGAAACTGGTGAGATATATATATAGAGAGTGAGGTGGAGGACAGTAGACTAATATAAAAAATTAGATATATAAGAACAGAGTGAGATAGATGGAGAGAGAGAGAGAGAGCGAGAGAGTTAGAAAAAGAAACAGTAGACTGAGATAGATAGATAGATAGATAGATAGATATGAACAGACTGAGATAGATAGATAGATAGATAGATAGATAGATAGATAGATAGATAGATAGATAGAATGAACAGAATTCGATACATAGATATGATGAACAGAATTAGATAGATAGATAGATAGATAGATAGATAGATAGAGACTGAAATAGATAGATAGATAGATAGATAGATAGATAGATAGATAGATAGATAGATAGATAGATAAAATTTTGATCGGCAAAATAAATGGAATTTTATTTATGATACTTGGTTCCCCTACATTTATCGGCACCTAAATATATATATATATATATATATATAGAGAGAGAGAGAGAGAGAGAGCGAGAGAGAAAGAGAGAGAGAGAGAGAGAGAAAGGTAAGAAAGGCAGGCAGATACAATGAACATAAGAAAGAAAGAATGGTTTTAAACAGATTTTCAGAAAAAAATCAAAATGAAATTTAAATTCGAAGCCAACACTCAAAATAAAAGTAAAGTAGGCAAAAAAAAAAGAAACTTAGTTGACTTGTATCATTGAATGAAAGAATGAAAAACCGAACGATAAGTCACGAACAAGAACTATGGAAAAAACGGAAGGGATAAAATAATTGCTAGCAAAGACAAAAGAACGAGGAAGGAGCCTCATTAGAGAAACGATTAAAAGAATAAACGAATAGCAAAATAAAGAAATAATGAATAAATGAGGAATGAAGACATGCCGAAATGAAAGAATGGATAAAAGTATTGCAAGACAAGATAAAAGAAACCAGTAAGAACGAATTATCAAAAATAAAGAATTACAAGAACAAAGAAAAAAAAAATGGACGAACGCTGTGTGAGGCGACATTGTGTCGGAAATGATGGAAGAAAAAGTACGGAATACACTAACGATCAAAGGGAAAGATAAAAAAAAACTTAGCGCATTTGAAAAAAAATATATAGAACAGAAAATAAAGTCATCAAATTAGACTGCTTTAAAAATTCCGGTTATGTTAACGAGTTCAATTGCCAGCGAGTACGGCTTCAGATGTCTCTCCTTATCTTTTTATTGCCTATCACCTTGCAAAAATAGCTTTGAAGAAATTAAGAAAAAATATATATTTATAGAGAGGCTACATAGGATTTAAGAGAATTGTCGGGGGCATGAAATTTATTGCTGCTTTTTGCTTCCGTAAAAAATTACTTCGGTAATTATGACTATGTTTGATCAATATAATAATACGAGCAGGAAAAAAATAATTCTCAGTTATTGCCCACAATTTCTTCTTAGGTTTCATTGTTTGCTTATAGAGCTAAAAAGAGAAAAAGAGGTTTTTCTAATTATTTAAGCAAGACGCAATTTGATAAAAAGAAAGATGGCTTCATTTTTTAGATAAATTTTCATCTTTTGTTGTACGAAATCTGAATTAATATTTTTCTGTTAAATCGATATTTCTTATTGCAACTCTGCACTGTTGAATCCTAAATGTGGGTAAGAATGTAATATATCACCTTGAACGGCGGGAGTAATCGAATGGTACATCTAACAGCGGGTAATGTCAACAAAGGTCAAGGGATGTTGACAGATATATTCGGCCGTGGATGATGTCAGCAGGATATGGTTGATATATAAATCCGGCCATAGCTAAAAGTCAACTTAGTACAAAGGTGATTGACAGATACATCTGGCCGTAGATGATGTCAACAAAGCGACAACCCGAAAAAGCAATGATGCTTGGAAGTTTTAAGATTGGAATTTTGGCAGGAGAGACAGAGAACTCCCGGTTGGCTTCCAAATCCCGACGGTCCTTCGTGTGCGCGACTCTCTTCGGCTGCCGTCCTGTTCCACACAAAATCACCGACGAATAATAAAAATATAAAATTATATTTTTATATACACGTGTTCCTCGTTGTGGTTCCTAATAAGCAGTTAGTAAAAAAATGACTGCACAGTGAATAAATTTTGGTTAAGCGCCCTGAATTTGGGTTATACACCCGGAAGAGAATATATATATATATATATATATATATATATATATATATATATATATATATATAAAATCAGGAAACAAAAGTTAGATATCTTTACAAATCCATTGCTGATACGATATTTCGCGGCTCTTCAAAACAAATTTATGAATTTGGTTTTGAAAAGAGACTGGGACCGCGAAATACTTTACTAGCAATGGATTTTTAAAAATATCTAATTCATGTTTCCTGATTATAATACTCTGTTAAATTTAGCATTAAAATTTAACATTGAGTTCTCTTTGAAGTCTGTCTCTATTGGAAATTACCTTACCAAATTTCAAGAATTCTACTTTATATATATATATATATATATATATATATATATATATATATATATATATATATCTTTATTTATTTGTAAATTCAGATAAAACTTAGTGGGGAAATAGCGATTTCCAACATGTCATTTTAAGGCATGCATTCTTCGACCCCTTATAAACAGAGAATGAAGAAAAATTCTATGCCGAGAGGTTAACTTAGGTAACTGAAGGGGATGGGATGTATTGGTTTCCATTGAGCTGGGCTGGGGGAAAGAATTTAGTAGTCATTTCTCCTTAGTAGTGGGAGGTATGTGGCCTGACCCTTGAGTTTGTAGTGGTAGGTGGTGGAGAAGTAACTGTTTGGCCAAATTTTTAAAAAAATTAATTTTATTGGGACTAGTTGAAGGGAATAGAATAATTATTGTAATTTATGCTTATTTCTATGGCGACACATACTTATGATCTGAATTCGTCTGAATTCGTTGGTTTAGTAGGATATTTTGGTCTTGAAATTTTAAAATTTTAATTTTTCTGTCAAGCATAGATTACACCTCATTAAAATATTAGGGGTCCTAGCCTTGCCTATGAGTTCCCATTTTATCTGGGGATCTATGTTACTTTCTTTTAATTCCCAGTATTTTCTAGAAAGAACTGTTTGGTATTTTAAACTAGGGTTGGTGAAGGCCTGTGGGCATAAAGCCGTTGCTTCCAAATTTTCACCGAAATTCCGATATAAACAGTATATATATATATATATATATATATATATATATGTATATTCTAAGCATATACTGTTAAATATAAGAGACAATGAATGTCTATTATGTTTAAACATGAGCCGTTCTAAACGACGTATTTTTGACTTAATTTCAGTTGAAAATAAAGACAAAAATTCTCCAACATTTGGATAATTTTTTATTAATTTGGTTCTAAGCTTTTGGCTCACATGATCCATCTTCAGCGAGGTTATTAAGACGGTAATACAATAACATCCACCATCACCGACGATTTTATTTTGTGTTGACATAAAATTCCGCTAGGCAACGGCAATAGTTACCAAAAGTATCAAACGCAATTCGCAAATTTGCAATGCGGTTCTATGACGTCACACCACGTGATAGCTCGAAATTTAAACAGAGTCATATATTCAAATGCACTGTAATATGTTATGGCCAGATTTAAAATTAAAGCCAAAATACGACGTTTAGAACGGCTCATGATTAAACATAATAGACATTCATTGTCTCTTATATTTAACAATAAATGTTTAGAAAATTATTTGCTGCCTCGATATACTAAATAGATAGATAGATAGATAGATAAGGTTAAATGAGGTAAAGTTTCAAAGCTCAGATACGTATGACGTGTGATAGAGCAACGGATGAATATTAAATGCTGAAGATAAAACTTGTGTTTGTTTAACTGTCTGTGTTAACGCATTCTTTTTAAATAAAATATTAGAAAACAGTTATGCATGTATGCGTTGAGAGAAATCAAATGATGGAACTATTTTTATTCTAAATAACGTGAGAATGATGTATGAATCATAAACGAAATACATTGCCGTTTAAAGTCTAGTGAAAATAATCTTAACAGAATCATTTAATGAAATAATAAATTACTAAATAACGTTAACGGTTAGTATCTTTCAATTAAAAACATAACCATTTATTATAATTATTATGATAATATAATGATGTAATAATATATAAATAAGAACTATATATATAAATTATCATAAAAATATTTACGGTTAGAATCTTTCAATGAAATAATAAATTACAAGATAAAATATAATAATAATAATAATAACAATAACAATAAAATCTGGTGAAATAAACATCAAAAGAGGTATATTTCAAGGTGATTCTTTGTCTCCCTTACTATTCTGCATATCATTAATAGCACTAACCAGTCAACTTAATAAGACAGAATGTGGTTATAAAATAGGCCAAAAGAAAAAAAGCCATCTATTTTACATGGATGACTTAAAGTTGTATGCTATGAATGATAATGAGCTGGAAGTCTTCTGTAAAATGCTTCAGCGAAGACATTGGAATGAAATTCAATTTGAATAAATGTGCTAAAGCTACACTTTTACGTGGATCAATACAAGAAATATCCTCAATTAGCTTAGACCCTGCTGTAACAATAAACGAATTAAAGCCAGAAGAAGCTTATAAATACCTAGGTGTGAATGAGGGTGAAACAAATTCACCATAAAACATGAAAGAAATAGTGCGTAAAAGTACTATAGAAGGCTACGAATGATATTAAAAACTGAATTGAATTCTCAGAACAGAATTATGGCCATGAATAGCCTTGCAATCCCAGTTGTCCAATATAGTTTCAACATCTTAAACTGGACTCTAAACGACATCAGGCGAATGGATTCTAAAACAAGAAAGCTTCTTTCTAAGCATAAGATGCATCATCCAAAGGCTGATGTAGACCGTCTATACATACCCCGTAAAGAATTTGGAAGAGGTCTTATTCACCTAGAATTTTCATACAAGACAACAACTATTGGCTTACTAACATACATAGAAACAACAAAGGACTGGATGATACAATTAGTAAGGCAACATGAAGAAAGAAAGAAAAAATATTCAATAATGAAAGAAGGCAGTAAATACAAACAAGATTTACAGTTAGTAGAATCAGTAGAAAAGCTGCGGCAAAAATATGAAAATGAAAACCAAAGATAAAGCTCTTAAACAGATGAAACAACGCTGGCAGGACAAACCTCTGAATGGCCAATATCCAGAACGTGCCAGTAAATTTAATGTTGATAAAGTTAATTCTCATCGATGGTTACGGGCATCTGTATTAAAGTCTGAGACTGAAGGCTTTATTCTTGCAGCGCAAGACCAAAATCTTTCCATTAGGAACTTTCAGGCAAATATTATACATAATAATGTGAATCCAAAATGCAGTTTCTGTGATAAATACCAAGAAACAATAGATTATCTAATCTCAGGATGTTCTGTACTTGCCCCAAATGAATATAAAAATCGTCAAGATAGAGTGGGGCAATATTTACATTGGACAATGTGCAAACACTATGGAAAATATGTAAACAAATACTGGTATGAACATCACCCACCACGGGTTACAGAAATAGAATATGTCACCATTCTATGGGATTACACCATCTACACAGACAGAAGAATTTAAGCAAATAGGCCGGACATTATTGTTAAAAACCAGAAAGAAAAAAACTTGTCTATTAATTGATATGGCTTGTCCAACGGATTGTAACATAGCAACCAAGGAATTCGAAAAACTGTCAATATATAAAGACCTGGAAATTGAAATAGCAAAAATGTAGAAGTTGAAAACAAGAGTTGTGCCAGTGATAGTAGGTGCACTTGGAATGATAAAAGATGGAACAAAACAACACATTGAAAGAATAGAAACCCCAGCTTAAGAGATATACAAAAAATTGTCTTATTAAGTACAACCCACACCCTCAGGAGAACTTTGTCAATGTAGCGCTGGGGATGATGGGGAAGATAGAAAAAACATGAAATGGAGCCATAACAACACGCCACGACTTGCCTTAGGTCTTCACTGCAGGCTTGGTTACTGGACTTATGGGCAAGGACCACTTTTTATAATTATATTTATTTATTAACTTTCTTTTTCAGCGTCGGAGAAGCATTTTTACATTTTTTCGGCATATTCTCCTTCCAGAAAGTATCTTCATTCATGTTTTTCCAATTTCTCTCTCTCATTGTTTATTTATTGTTTTTAATTTTGGTGTAAATATTTGTACCTACGACACGTACTTCTAAAACCTACCTCATATTATTGCCATATTCACGACATTTCGGTCGTTGTAAGCATCGGCCTTCTTTAGGTGATATACGTCGGAATTTCGAACCGAAACCCTTTATAACAATGTCTGAATGTTTAAAATCTGATCGAACATAGCAGTTGTGAATTGTAATAGCGCTGACTCCATCTCGATAATTCTTCCTTTATAAAGCCTTCTTCGTTTTTATTCTGTTTTTACAATATAATAGTTTTTAAAATAGTTGGAAACATAATTAAAACTTCTACTGGGCATAAAGTGGGGGATCGGTTTTCTATTGTTATAAATTAATAAACTGATCCCCCACTAATTACTACTTAATATAACACATTATACCGAAAAATTTACCTTATTTATTGAATGACCTCCGTGTATATATATATATATATAATTCTTCCTTTATAAACCCTTCTCAGTTTTTATTCTGTTTTTACAATATAATAGTTTTTATAATAGTTGGAAACATAATAAAAAGATTCTACTGGACATGAAGTGAGGGATCGGTTTTCTATTGTTATAAAGTAATAAAATGATCCCGCACTAATTACTACTTAATATAATACATTATACCGAAACATTTACCTTATTTATTGAATGACCCTCGTATGTTAAATGATTCTTTATCAAATAACATTTTCAATTTCTAAAGCATTGATAGATTTTTATTCATTAATCTGACAAATTCAATTATTTAAAAGTAATTTAATTACTATTTGATATCCATATTTGAGAAGACGCTCTCTTTATTTATTAAACAGTAAATTTATTTATTTTCCCCTACTGGCCTGAATATTCGGGAAATATGCTAACTTCGAGAGGATTCGAAACTGCTACCTCTTAATCAGAGAGAACCGTCGTTAAGGACACGTAGGTTCGAATCCTGTTAGAGACTGCATATTTTTCTTCATTAAGATTGAGTGAATATTCTCACTGGCAAGTGAAAATAAATGAATTAATTAATAAATAAGCAAGGTGTCTAATCAAATATGATCTACGATTCTTGTTTTGTTTCCTTTATATATTTTAATATTTTTATATTCACTTCCGGGCAAGAAGAAATATAGTTTTCCGTATTTTAGACCTGTTCATTTACGAACAAATACTCTTGCGAAAGGTATTAATCCGTCTCTTCCTTCCAGTTATGGGTAAAACTAGTATAGCCCGGCGTTGTTCAGGTGTAATAAAAGTTTTAAAACTAATCCATGGTCCCGGAGATCAGACTCAGCCTAATAAAATATTTGTGTGACGTTTGGTGAGAATCGGATAAAAATTGTGAATTTGTATAAAGCACATACAGACAAATAAATAAGCACAAACATCATGCCTTTTATATATATATATATATATATATATATATATATATATATATATATATATATTATCGATTTCCTGCACTATTGTAAGAACTGCTACCTTGAAACTTCTGAATATCGTTTCTTATGTCTTTGTCTACGAGTGTATCAAATTTGATTAAAATCGGACCACTCCTTCTATAACCCGATTTTTTCAATTATCAATTTTCGATATTTATCGGGGGTACCTCGACACAAAACTGAGTTAAGAACACTCGCAGACGCTTATAGTACAAGTGTGTAAATTTTCAAGAAAATTGGTTCAGCCGTTTCGGAGTTTATAGGTAGCGGCCACACACACACGGACAAAATTCCATTTCTAAATAAGTTTAGATAATAGAACAGATTGGGTTCTATAGCCAAGGTTGGTAACCAGTATACAGCAGAAAGCAATGGCAACCTACTACGGGATGATCTTCTACCCTAGTTAGTCATGTCTCTTTCGAGACATGACAGCCCGAAGCGTGTATCACGTATAGCACGTAACTGACTGACCCTAGGGAAAGGTATTAACCCATCTCATGATTCTAGCTATTAGTCAAATAACAGGACGGATTCGGTTCTATAGCCTTGGTTGTCAACCAGTCTACGGCATACTGTAATTGGCAACCTACTAGCGGAAAATCTTCTGTACAGTCAGTCATGTCTCTTTCGATCGCCCAAAGCGTGTATCACGTATGGCACTTAACTGACTGACTACAGATATCGGCTCAGAACGAGAAATTGGAGAGCCGAGTTCGAATTTCAGTTGAATTCGTTGCATTTACTTACACGCAAATACCATTGAGAAAGGTACAAATCCACCGCTTCTATCTCAGCTATGGGTTAAATAGCAGGGTTGATTGGATTGTATAGTCTTGGGTGGCAATCAGTCTACCGCAAATTTTCTCGCAGTCTATTACTGCGGGAAAATCTTCTACCCAGTGACATACAATAATGCACTCTTGAATTTTTTTTTTATCGTATCACCCCGAGCAAGCCGGTAACGCCACTGATGTGCAGGGGGATACATAATAGTGAAAAGATTTGAAAAGAGAAAGCCGGAAACCACATCCTAAACAGGGAACATATATATATATATATATATATATATATATATATATATATATATATATATATATATATATTAGTCATTTCAACCCAAGCAAGGCAATAGTTTCACCGAGACGGAAGGGGTTACGATGAGAATATGAGGAAAACAAACACTATTGGGAAGAAAGAACTATAAAAGACCAAAGGTAACAATAAACACTAAATTTAATTTTTGATCAAATTTACCGCGAAGCAAGTGAGAGAGAGTCTTATGGGGAAACACACCTGTTCCTCAGATAATGAACTCTCCCTCCTATATTAATAAGAGTTAACAGGAAGTTAACGGGAGAAATTCTTGAAAAGTTCTTGGGAAGTTCATAGGAGTTCTTTAGAGTTTTATTGGAGTTCAGAAAAACTACAAGGCAGTTGATAATAGTCGGCAGTTAGTCGAATAGTAAGGAGTTAGTTTTCAGTGGAAGATTACCAAGTTCCTAACATTTTGGGTACGTTAAGTCGATTAGCAACCGACATAGCACGATTATAACCTTCAGTGTGAAAACTACTCTATAACAAAGGGTAATTTATATAGATAGAAGGAGATGTTTGAAAGGTTAACTGCTCGGGAAACATCCTCTTGAGAGTTTCTTCCCTAGGGTAGTGGATCGCGGGAAGGAGCTGTTTGGACTTCTCGCCGATGAAACACAGAGAGAATGTGGGTGGTTTGATACCATATAAGAGGCATATCGGGTCCTTGACGTGGAGGTCAAACCTGATGGAACTAGGTGATGCAATTCGTCTGAGCACTTTCATAGTAGTAGCGATAGAGCAGTGAGGGACTCAGTAATCCTGACCGTGAGAGACAGAGGTTGGAGTGTGGAAAATAATTCTTTTTAAAAAAGGATTCGATGTTTGCTTCTGAACTTAAGACTGGAAAATGAGGTCTGAGCAGTTTCTGTTCCGATTATTTTGGGCCTAATCTCGCTTCTATAAATTTACTAGCAGTATAGCCCGGCGCTGCTCGGGTGTAATGTAAGCTTTAAAACTAATCCATGGTCCTGGAGCTCAGACTCAGCCTAAAGAATATTTGAAATAATAAAATAACTGCGACTATTTACCAATCGCACCTAATATATATATATATATATATATATATATATATATATATATATACTAGCAGTATAGCCCGGCGTTGCTCGGGTGTAATGAAAGCTGCTTTAAAACTAATCCATGGTCCTGAGCTCAGACTCAGCCTAAAGAATATTTGTGAAGTTTAGTGAGAATCGGTTAAAAATTGTGGCTTTGTATAAAGGACATACAGACAGATAAACAGACACGGACACACAAACATCTTGCCTTTTATATATATATATATATTGTAAGAACTGCAACCTTAAAACTTCTGAATATCGTTTCTTATGTCTTTGTCTATGAGTGTATCGAATTTGATTAAAATCGGACCACTCCTTCTATAAGCCGATATTTTCGATTATCGATTTTTGATATTTATCGGAGGTACCTTGACTCAAAACCTAGCTAAGAACACTCACAGACGCTTATAGTACAACTGTCTAAATTTTTAAGAAAATCGGTTCCGTCGTTTCGGAGTTTATAGGTAACGGATACACACACACAGACAAAGTTCCATTTATAAATAAGTTTAGATATGAGAGCATGAGTCAGGTACTTACTGGAGCGGTACAAGGAGCCGATCATTTTACCTGCATATGATTTTACATAACTAAATCCGGTGCTAAGAAAGTCGGTTCTCTGTGTGGGCCAGGAAGTTTTTTTCCGCCTGAAACAATCGTGCACATATATAAATCTACCATCCGCCCGTGCATTGAATACTGCTGCCATATCTGGTCGGGTGCTCCTGCTATCAACCTAAACGTCCTTGACAAAATACAACGAAGAATCTGTAATGTAATAGATCCAGACTTGGCAGCTCAGATACAGTCATTTTCTCACCGGCGCAATGTGGCTTCTTTGTGTCTCTTCTACAAATACTTTCACGACATCTGCTCCGATGAATTTAACTCACTGGTGCCCCGATATATAACTTTACTCGAACCACAAGATTAGCAACTATGTCCCACCCTTTTACTGTGAACCCTGTATTTTGTAAATGTAAATTCTACTCCAACAGGTTCTTTTCTCGCACTTCCCGCCTATAGAATACCCTTCCATTTATTTGCTTCCCCGACGGCTACAATCTCCAGGAGTTTAAATGTAAAGTCAATAGTCATCTCTTATCTCACTAATCTGCATCCTCTCTCTTATGCTTCTTTCTCAGTCCACTCCACTCTCATCAGTATTCTCATTGTTCTCTTACCCACTTCCTGACACCCCTTATAACCTGTCACTCTTTTTCATAACTCTCCTCCTATGTAACGCCCTGCAAAACAATGGGAGTAAAATGCCTTGGATGGGGCGATATGATTATAAAAAAATCTTTAGCGACGGTTCATATACAGTAATACCACGTGAGGGTTTAAGTAAGACACAATATCATCTCATGTTACGGGGCCTCCTTAAGAGGACATCTTTTTATCGGGACTGGTGGTAGATCGGGGCCTGATCGGCGGAGATGAAATATAAACAGTTTGGTTTTGAAGGCATTAAGTACAACCACCAATCCCCCCCCTGTTATGGTGCCCTCCTATGAGGAATGGACTCTTCCTCTTGCAACATATATAAGAGCAGTTCAGAGCAGTCAAGTACAGCAGTTAACGACAGCTACTAGTCAGGCATCGTAATAAAACGTTCAGACTTACTTATTTCTAGTTAATTATTTCTGTATTACTTATTATTAATACTTCTTGGAATGTCTTGTTTCTTTGTTATATTAATACACTTTTTTGAACCTACCTTCTTGTTCCGGCACAAACCGGTTACTACACTTTGCAGCGAAATTTCGCCACAAGTCCACAACAACCCGCCAAACACTTTTTTCTAGATCGGCATAGAGGTCAGCTCTCAAGACTTTTGGATTGCGCCTTTATGTTGCCATATCATCGGCATAGCTGTTTACAAATGTTCAAAGTATTTTCTTTTATGTAAAGATCATTTATCTAAAGCAAAAAGGGGGTTAGTCACAATAGATTGCGGGATTCCAAATGGGCCCTCGTCGTGTCGAAATTATGATAGCAACCTTTCAAAATCACGCAGAGGGTTAAAACAGCTGGAGTAAAGAATATGAAAGCAAAAAATATTTCTTCAATATATAAACTGTGGAATGGTGAGTGTGTAAAACATGAGTGGTTACTCTATTCACTATCACATGGTCGTTTGTAGTGCTTTGTATATTGCCGATTGTCCAAAGAAGAATCTCCTTTTGCTCCATCAGAGGTTCAATGACTGGAAGCAAAGCAATGTTATTGTAGAACATGAAACTGAAGATCATGACAGCATATTTCATCAGGCATAAATTGCAAATGTAGATTCTTTATTAGGTGAGCAAAATCGCTCTGAGCAGGAATATTGGCATAAAGTGTTGACACGTGTCGTTTCTGTAATTCACTTTCTTGACGCCAGAGATTTGCTTTTTCGTCGAGAAAATCAAATTATTCTGTCAGCAAAATTGTTTTTTTAATCGTATCACCCCGAGCAAAGCGATAATGCCACTGATGTGCAAGGGGCTACATAAGAATAAAAAGATTAAGTAGAAGAGAGTAAAAAGACTAACCAGTTAGAAAGGAGCAAGAGAAGGATGGGAATACAGGTGTGATGACAGTTGCAAAGGTGGAGAGAAAGGAAAGGATATATGGGGTGGTGAAAGAACTAGAGTCAAGTGGTTAATAGATGAGTATTGACATTGCATATAAATTCCTGGACGTTGTAGCCGTCAGGAAAGCAAGAATATGGAAGCGAGTTCCACAGCTGCAGGAGTAGAATTGTCGTCTGCATTTGGTTAATCTAACTGTGAATGGGTGGGACCCAGTTGCCAATCTGGTTGCACGAGTAAACACCTGTTGCAGAGGCACCAGTGAATAAATTCATTGGAGCAGAAGCCATAAAAGTATTTATAGAACAGACAAAGGGAGGCCACATCTCGTCGGTGGGGAAGTGGCTGTAGTCGAGCTGCCAAATCGGTACCTATCACATTACTGATTCTCCTTTGGAACTTGTCGAGAACACTGAGATGAACAGCAGGGGTGTCTGACTATATATGGCAGCAGTATCCCATGCACGGACGAATGGTTGATTTGTATATATGCAGGATGGATTCAGGCGGAAAAAACATCCTGGCCTGACACAGTGACCCAACCTTCTTAGCAGTGGATTTAGCTATGAACTCAATGTAGTGATTCCATTTGAGATCAGAAGAGAGGGTAAGGCCGAGGAGGCGCAGTGTATTGCTCCCAGGGAGACTCGTTTGGTTCATGCTTATGGGAGGCAGGAGAGGTTGCCTGCGATGATTGACAGACAACAGCTTGGTCTTAGCAACTATTTATGGCAACTATTTAAGTATACGAGTGATGCTGAGTAAATCTAACCCTTTCTTGGAAGAATATCTGAAAACGTAATGAAATTCTGGAAAACGGAATCTGTCATATTTATCTGCAAATACTTGTGAGAAATTTACTGGAACAACAGGTTCTTTGTCCTATTCTTGAAGAAATTAAATAGTCAAACTGTTATTAAATAAGATTCCATTCCAGACATGTCACAAACAGGTCAACTGACATTTATTGTTGTTGTGGAGTTCTCTCCTTTTCATAACGATGGATTCGTCCAGTGTATACTTATACTACTGCTCAAGAAGCTAGACGAGAGAAGCAGCGTTTTCTCGCGGTAATTCCATTGACACTGTCAGCTCTCTGCCTTCGGGCGGAGAGCATTTAACAAGCCGTGGCTCCGCCGAAGGGTAGATTCACGACTCGGCAAAATTAGACATATTTTTGGCTAGGCAATATGGCCCGGAGAACCCACGTAAAAAAGGCCTTGTACCAAATTTTGCCCTAGTGGGAGGGCAAATAAGCTCCGAATACCGCGTTTTCTCGCGGTAATTCCATTGACACTGTCAGCTCTCTGCCTTCGGGCGGAGAGCATTTAACAAGCCGTGGCTCCGCCGAAGGGTAGATTCACGACTCGGCAAAATTAGACATATTTTTGGCTAGGCAATATGGCCCGGAGAACACACGTAAAAAAGGCCTTGTACCAAATTTTGCCCTGGTGGGAGGGCAAATATGCACCGAATACCGCGTTTTCTCGCGGTAATTCCATTGACACTGTCAGCTCTCTGCCTTCGGGCGGAGAGCATTTAACAAGCCGTGGCTCCGCCGAAGGGTAGATTCACGACTCGGCAAAATTAGACATATTTTTGGCTAGGCAATATGGCCCGGAGAACACACGTAAAAAAGGCCTTGTACCAAATTTGTCCCTAGTGGGAGGGCAAATAAGCACCGAATACCGCGTTTTCTCGCGGTAATTCCACTGACACTGTCAGCTCTCTGCCTTCGGGCGGAGAGCATTTAGCAAGCCGTGGCTCCGCCGAAGGGTAGATTCACGACTCGGCAAAATTAGACATATTTTTGGCTAGGCAATATGGCCCGGAGAACACACGTAAAAAAGGCCTTGTACCAAATTTTGCCCTGGTGGGAGGGCAAATATGCACCGAATACCGCGTTTTCTCGCGGTAATTCCATTGACACTGTCAGCTCTCTGCCTTCGGGCGGAGAGCATTTAACAAGCCGTGGCTCCGCCGAAGGGTAGATTCACGACTCGGCAAAATTTGACATATATTTGGCTTGGCAATATGGCCCGGAGAACACACGTAAAAAAGGCCTTGTACCAAATTTGTCCCTAGTGGGAGGGCAAATAAGCACCGAATACCGCGTTTTCTCGCGGTAATTCCACTGACACTGTCAGCTCTCTGCCTTCGGGCGGAGAGCATTTAGCAAGCCGTGGCTCCGCCGAAGGGTAGATTCACGACTCGGCAAAATTAGACATATTTTTGGCTAGGCAATATGGCCCGGAGAACCCACGTAAAAAAGGCCTTGTACCAAATTTTGCCCTAGTGGGAGGGCAAATAAGCACCGAATACCGCGTTTTCTCGCGGTAATTCCATTGACACTGTCAGCTCTCTGCCTTCGGGCGGAGAGCATTTAACAAGCCGTGGCTCCGCCGAAGGGTAGATTCACGACTCGGCAAAATTTGACATATTTTTGGCTAGGCAATATGGCCCGGAGAACCCACGTAAAAAAGGCCTTGTACCAAATTTTGCCCTAGTGGGAGGGGGGCAAATAAGCACCGAATACCGCGTTTTCTCGCGGTAATTCCATTGACACTGTCAGCTCTCTGCCTTCGGGCGGAGAGCATTTAACAAGCCGTGGCTCCGCCGAAGGGTAGATTCACGACTCGGCAAAATTAGACATATTTTTGGCTAGGCAATATGGCCCGGAGAACACACGTAAAAATGCCTTTTACCAAATTTTGCCCTAGTGGGAGGGCAAATAAGCACCGAATACCGCGTTTTCTTGCGGTAATCTTATTGACACTGTCAAACTCTCGCCTCCGGGCGGAGAGCATAAACACAGTGGTGGCTCTGACGAAGGGTAGAGTCACGACTAGGTAAAATTAGACATTTATTTTTGGCTGGGCTATATGGTTGAGTGGGCTATATGGTCCGGAGGACCCACGTTAAAAAGGCCTTGTGCCACATTTCGCCCTAGTGGGAGGGCAAATAAATACCGAATACTGCGTTTTCATTCTTTGCTAATTCTACTCATCGCTGGAATGTATTGTCATCATCTCTCGGAAAAAAATTGTGGTCAAGCGTCTGTCTGGCACACGATGGTCAGTACATTTTGATGCTGTTCATGCTCCGTATGGGAGGTTGTTGATAATGCCCACCATAATTTATGGATATAAAGTATCCTCCCAGCACGTAATATGTCCAATGAAACACCGTCAAAGATTAACATTCCCGAATCAGACACTGTCTTGAATCGGATTTGATCTCGAATAATCAGAAAAATATAGCTGCCTTTTATACACGTCGCATTGAATATTTTGAGCTTCCTGATTTGGTGAACTATAAATTGGGTTGGCTCATGGGTGTCTCACCAGTATATATGTGTATCCAAAAAAGTCCAACAGAGGTTTGAAAAAATAAAATATGCACTGGATTCTCTATCAGTGGACAATAAACAGCAGGGCGAGAGACAGAAGTATTGAGCAAAAATAATGGAAAACCTAAAACAAACTTTCTCCCAATTCTTTAGAATTACATACTAGAATGAATGAACAAAAAGCATCAAGTGATGTAAACAGACTTGTTACCACGAATCTTCTTGAGTCTATGAAAACTAATTTTCTATAAACCAAAGACAAATTTAGTGAATATAAATTCACATAGATGTCAAATAACCAGAGTTCTTCGCAAACTCTAAACTGGCAGAAATGGTTTATGTTTTCGGGCAGAGAGAGACTTAGTCAGAGCTCGGTCTACGGACAGTTGTCTATCCTTCTCAGTCGATTCTTAGTCCTTAGACCAAGCCTCGACATAGATGCTCTATGCTCAAAGATGGAGAGATTGTTTGACAGCTTAAAGTTCGGGCGGAACACTGGATACATACCCTGATCTTCCTCGAACCACTGAGACGAGATGTGACATAAGGTTGGAATTTTCGTTGGGAACCCGAGCGCGGACACTCGTGTTAAGTTTCAAAAAAAAGTTGGGACTGGATTAGAGACCCCATCTTGCGTATGCCGGAGCTGGGCAAATTTTGACACTTGACCAGAGTGTTCTCGTTCGGGTTTCCCACGTAAAGCCCAACCTTGCGCCACATCCTGTCTCAGTGGGGAGACTCAAATAAATACCCAGTGTATTTACAAAAGATGTTGTTAGTAGTATACAGGAACATGGGTTTAGTAGCACGTATCGTCGTAAGACGTAGAGTCTGAGAATAGCACACTTCCGGTTCACTACCGGAAATACACGACTGACTCGTTACTCGAGACTCGATTACTCGATACTGATCCTCGAGGTCTTTCCGCTACTACTTTATGTAGTGATTGGAATAGTCCATTATAGTAGAACACAGGTGGAGTGCCCCAACAGGTTCATTTCGAAATTCTAAAATATATCATCTGAAGAAGACCGGTGCATTTAACAGCCGACATTTCACCCATATGACAATAAAGATTAAGACCACCGTGGGAACAATGCAAAAAAAGTAATTAGTAAAAATGACATAATAACCGGAAAAAAAAAAACAATTTTAAAAAATTAATCTCATTCTTGACTCTTAAGATTTTAGCCATGTAGATCTTTCGAAATACATAGAGTAGAAAAATGCTTGAAAATATATTCGCGGGATAAATAACTTTTGAAAGAGGTATCCACTCGATTCTGATGATAGCTCCGAAAAACGTGTTCCTATTTCCCAATCTCTATCTTACTCAGTCAGACAGTTAATTTCTTTATGCTTTGGGCGATCATGTCTCGAAAGAGACATGACTGAACGCGCAAAAGATTTTTCCACAGTAGTTTGCTATTACTTTCTGCGGTAGACTGGTGGTCAACCAAGGCTGCAGTACCCAATCTGTCCTGCTATGTAACCCGTAGCTGGTTGGAAAAGAGATTTTTTTTTAATCATATCACTCCGAGCAAGGCGGTAAGGCCACTGGTGTGCAAGGGGTTACGTAAGAGTGAATAGATTGGAAAGAAAAAGCCGGAAACCACGTCCTAAACAGGGAACAAGGAATAAGCCTCTACACCTGTACAATAGACGTGGGTGGAGTGTGAACCGGGCGATAGATAGATCCATCTACTCGAATTGAAAAAAAAAAAAAACAAAGTGAAAAGATTGGAAAAGAGAAAGCTGGAAACCACATCCTAAACAGGGAACAAGGGATGAGCCTCTACCCCTGTACAATAGACGTGGGTGGGGTGTGAACCGGGCGATAGTTTAGTCTATCTACTCCAATTGAAAAAGAAATAAAAGTAAAAAATAAGAAAAAGAAAAGTGAAAAGATTGGAAAAGAGAAAGCCGGAAACCGCATCCTAAACAAGAAACAAGGGATGAGCCTCTTCACTTGTTCAATAGACGTGGGTGGAGTGTGAACCGGGTGATAGTTCAGTCTATCTACTCCAATAATATCTTTCGAATGCTATTTGCGCATAAATGAAAGCAGCAAATTCAACTGGAATTTGAACTCGGCTCTCCTATTTCTCTTTTCGAACCGATATCCATTGCGCCCTAACGCACATCTTGATAAAAAAAATAGATATGTTTTAACGTTCCATGATGCCCAAATTAATGCTGTTGGGTGTAATCAAAGTAATACCGCATCAGTAGTGAGTCAGTTAAGTGCCATACGTGATACACGCTCAGGCGATCATGTCTCGACTGGGTAGAAGATTATCCCACAATAGGTTGTCATTACCTTCTGCGGTAGACTGGTTGCCATCCAAGGCTAGAGAACCGAATTTGTCCTGTTATTTAACCCATAACTGGAAGGAAAAGACGCATTAATACCTTTCCCAAGGGTATTTATGCGTAAGTGAATCCAAGAAATTACAACTGGAATTCGAACTCGGTTCCCCGATTTGTCGATCCGTGTCGATATCCACTGCACCACAACGCAAATCCGTAAAAATGGCTACTATTTGGTAACCTCTAATTACGTAATCGACTCTTGTACTGGTATTGGTAGGTTTCAAAGCTTATTCAATGGATTATGCAAGAAAAATTCATTAATGAAACTAGTAGATTAATGTACCAGTTAAAACTTGCCGACCCCACTGAATATTGTCTTTTAGAACCTGGTGTATTGGTCGTACTAAAAATAACGCTCCAGTGGATGCAACGAAAAACGATACAAAAAAAAAAATAAAACCGGCAAATCATCTCTTCTACACAACAGTTTCTTTTCTCGCACTTCCCGCCTGTAAAATTTCCTACCATTTTCTTGTTTCCCTGATAGCTACAGTCTTCAAACATTTAAATGAAAAGTCAATTGGCATCCTTAAATCCTATCTATCTTTCATTCTTTCTGCAATATCTCCAGTACCAAGGCTTTTCTTTCACTGCGTACCAGTACTTTGCTTGGAGTAAAATGACAAAAAAAAAACAAAAACGAGTATTGACAGATATGAAATATCCCACTCTCATCATTAAAATGGAATCAGAAGTATACACACCGTTGAATAAATAAAGGATTCGGTTGAAAACTCTGAGAAGGTTACTTAGTACATGGATATCGAACTAATTGGTAGGACGGACAAAACTTTGTAAGTATACAAAACGCTTCATTTAAATTTTTCAAGAAAAGATTTCAAAGCCAATTAATTAGAACTTGCTCAAGGCGTACTTCAAACAATCATTCAATAGAAAACTTTTTATCTGTCGTCAAACGACATGTCTTTGAGAAAAGGAAACATTATTAATGTAAATATCTCTGGAAAGCAATAAAACCTGCGGCAAGTAATCATACTTCTAAAATCGAAATAATAGAAAAAATTACGCAATCAATAAATAAAACGCCGAGGAAGGCTGTAGAATATCAACGACTTCATGCATGGCGTTCAACTAATTCAGAAATGTCTAAACTTCTAAATCATTTATTAAAATATCTTCAAGCTGAGCGGCGCTCTTTATAGATATAAAAAAATCATTTATCCTTTTAAAACTTTTGGCAGCGTCTTCTGTCCCTCATAGATGTCGTCTTCCAGGTTACCACGCCCCTTTTTCTCATTCTTATCCTCAATAAATTACACAAACTCTGCTACCGATAAATCATCTGCGTGTGGTACAGGTCGAATAACGGATGGCTGATTAGAATAAACGATGCAACACTTAGACAAAAAGCTGAAGACGGCCAATTCAGTTATTAAAATGTAGCAGTGGTCAGGATAATTTTATGGTTCTCTCCACACTTTTGGAATTCCAAAGCATAAGTGATTTCTTTTGTCCACTGCCCTAGGGTTTCGACACATGTTTTACACATTAGGATTTATCTTGATTCCGAAAATTCATGACAAAATAAGGTAAATATTCTTTACAAAATCTGTGATATTATTTCGCTGATTTGGTAAAGAGTAACATCCATTAAGATAGCAGAAGCCATAAAAGTTGTGTTTGTATTTTCTGTTATCACAAATGGCCATGTTTCTGAACAACAAATGTATTCAAACCATTTGTTACCTGGGTAATCATTCTCAGACTTTTCCAACAATTAACCATATTTCTGAAATACTAATATATTCAAGTTATTTGTTACCTGGGTAATCATTCTCAGACTGTTCTAACAATTAACCATATTTCTGCAATACTAATTATATTCAAGCTATTTGTTTCCTCGGCAAAACATTATACTGTAGTATATAGTATAGTATAACAAATATTAAAATATTCAATGCAGTTGTTATCTAAGCAATGCATTCTCAGACTGTTTTTACAACTGGCCATATTTAAAACTTTTATTTCTGCTCAAAAGACCGATGAAAAAGATTCGTGAAAAGATTTTACTAATATGATTTTATACATTTTAATAGAGAGTAACGATTTTTGGTAAATAAATACTAAATTATTTATGTATAGAAGCTATTAATATCAGCGTTAAACCTACCATAGTAAGCTAGAAAATTATAAAAGGATTCATTCAGGCATATAGGATATTTTGTTAATCTATTTAATCTAAACTTATTTATTTGTCTGTGTCTGTGTGTGTGTCTGTGTGCGTGTGTCCGTTACCTATAGACTCAGAAACGGCTGAACGGATTTTCTTGAAAATTTACACAGTTGTACTATAAGCGTCTGCGAGTGTTTTAGCTAGGTTTGTGTCGAGGTACCCCTTGATGAATATCGAAAATCGAAAATTGTAAAAATCGGGTTATAGAAGGAGTGGGCCGATTTTAATCAAGTTTTATACACTCATAGACAAAGACATAAGAAACGATATTCAGAAGTTTCAAGGTTGCAGTTCTTACAATAGTGCAAAAAATCAATAATATATATAAAAAAGGCAAGATGTTTGTGTGTGTGTCTGTCTATCTGCCTGTGTGTCTGTAATTTTTTCAGCCCTTTTATTTTAGTTTTTGCTTCGGGTTTGACTAACTAGGTATAATTGTAGTTCTTAGTCTCAGCCATGATACCATTTAATCAGAGGACTTATTTACCCTTCAAAATTCAGTTTACGACGAAAAAAACTTATTTGATATCGATACCAGGAAATCAAAATTGACTTACATCCATTCATTTTTCTTTCAGTCTACGGTTTCAGTTTAACTGGAAACAATTATTGTTTTTTAGTCTTTTGTGCCAACGTCCAAAAAGTCTGAGCTCCAGGACCATGGATTAGTTTTAAAGTTTTCATTGCACCCGAGCAACGCCGGGCTATATTGCTAGTCAAGTATTTTATACATCTTTTAGATTTTTCTCTAAGTTGTGAGTGATATTGTACTTTGCGCAATAAAACCTGACACACGCCCAGAATATTTTATTTTCAATATTGTTAAATACGTATTGATATGATAAACCTCACACAATAACTTACTCACATAAATATATTCTGAAGAGTCTATCAACATGAAGTTAATCAATGCCAGCTGGGTTATGAAATATTTTAGAAGCATAATAAAATCTGCAATAACGTACACTACTGGCCATAATTATTTTCAAAGAAATGATGTATTTCATACTATTTTTAGTATTTATTGTCAAGTGGATAATTCTAAATGAAAATAGAATGGTTATTTTTTTATTATTACTTTGCAAAATTTTACAAGGCAAATAGCGGCAATTTACCCATCGCACCCTGAAAATGTACTATATATATCTATATATATATGTATATATTATACGGCCATAATTATTAAGTCAACCCAGTTTTTAAAAAAAGTATGATGTATTTCATACTATTTTTAGTATTTATTGCCAAGTGGATAATTCTAAATGAAAATAGAATAGTTCTTTTGTTATTATTACTTTGCAAAATTTTACAAGGCAAATAACCACCTATATTGCAGTTTCATCAATGAAAGAACGAAAAAAATTTTCTTCATTCTTTCAATGATGAAACTGCAATATAGGCAATTATTAAAAATTCATATGATGCACATGTTATTGTTCAATATTAACAAAAGAACCATTCTGTTTTCATTTACAATTATTCACTTGGCAATAAGGACTAAAAAATAGCATGAAGTACATCCTTTTTTTAAACACTGGGTTGCCTAATAATTATGGCCGGTAGTGTAACAGTCAGTTAAGTGCCATACGTGATACACTCTTGGGCGATCCTGTCTCTAAAAAGACATGACTGACTGGGGAGAAGATTATCCCGCAGTAGGTTGCGTTTGCTTTCTGCGATAGGATGGTTGCAATCCAAGGCTATAGAACACAATCTGTCCTGCTATTTAACCCATGACTGGAAGGAAGAGACTGATTAATACCTTTCCCAAGAGTATTTGTGCGTAAGTGAATGTAATGGATTACAGCTGGAATTCGAACTCGGCGCTTCGATTTCTCGTTCCGAGCCGATATCCACTGCACCACAACGCCCATTCGCCGGTAGTGTATATGTCGACATAAAACATTCTCAAGGTGCTACTCTGTATTATGACCTCAATATTGTCTTTGTCACAGAACACGGGAAACTGTGTAATGTCATGCTAGGTATTTGTTTCCTATTATTTATCCCTATTCGGCGGCCATCTTGAAATGTCCAACACGCGAAATTGTCTTCCATGTCTATAGTCACGTCTGGGCCCATCTGGTATCGGCGTCTTCAATATCTGAAAATCATTGCGTGCATTATCCCATCGCCGTAACTAAGCTACAACGAGAACACAGCCTTTTAAATGGGACGGGCATATTTCTCTTATTACCAATGTATTTACAGTTGTCTTCTTCTTCTTCTTCTTCTATGTGCCCTGTCCCTTCAGGACGTAGGCGATCATGGATCTCCACGTCTCCCTATCCCTTGTGGCTCTTAGTATGTTTGCTCCTGTTGCTCCTGGCAGCCCCCGTTCCGTCATCCACCTGATCAGACTCTGCAGATATGTTATCCGCTGCCTTCCTCTGTCTCTCCTTCCTTCTATCTGACCAGTCAGTATCAGGTTCTCCAGGCTCTCCTTCCTCATTGCATGTCCCAGGAACTTCAGTTGTCTCTTCCTGATGCTCAGCATCAATTTCCTTTTTGTTGCCATTCTTTCTAACACTTCGTCGTTGCTTGTATGCTCAGTCCACGATATCCGTAGCATCCTTCTGTAGAACCACATTTCGGCCGCTTCCAGTTTTTTCCTCATTTTCGATGATATTGTCCAGCATTCACAGCCGTACTGAAGAACTGACATCACGTAGCAGTCTAGCACTCTTTTCTTCGTTTCTATTGAGATCTTCCTGTGTGTTAGTATTTTGCTCATCTTCTGGAACGCGTCCTTTGCCATGCCAATTCGCCTTCGGATCTCCATGTCGCACTTTCTATCTCCTGTTAGAACACTTCCTAGGTACTTAAATTCTTGGACTTGTTTGATTCTGTTATCCCCCACCTGTATTTCTTAGACATTCAAAATATGCAAAGATATATTTTTGGTGAGACTGTGGCCGCGTGGTTAGGACATTAGCGTTCTTACCCCGAAATCTGATTTAAAATATCCTCACTGTGCTTCATTTCCTAACAACGGGAGAATATATATTCGCACACAAATATACATACGCTAATTATCTTTGAGGTGTTGAGTTGAAATACATCAAGGAGGCTGCCGTAGTTCTTGGTAGCCGATGTACTTTCGATCGCTTCCGAGAGTATCCTTAAGAGAGAATTACGAAAACAAAGTTAATTTATCTGTAATCGATTCTGATAGTAATTTTTATTAACACTCGTTTTAGTAAACGTGCTCTGTTATAATTATTTTAAAATTGGTTTAACAGGAGCTGCAACGCCTTCATTGATGAATTTAAATTTGACATAAAAAGATAATTACAGGAATAAGATAATTATGGAAGTGATTATTATTATATTAAATAGTCATAATATACCTATATTAGTTAAAGAAATATCCTTGAATGAAGATCTCTCTCTCTCACACACACACACACACACACACACACACATATATATATATATATATATATAGGTGTGAGTTTGTTCATACTTATCTCTGTGAATGTCAGCTCTATCACTGATAC
The DNA here is from genome assembly GCA_037127315.1 of Ascarosepion bandense. NCBI lineage: Eukaryota > Metazoa > Mollusca > Cephalopoda > Sepiida > Sepiidae > Ascarosepion > Ascarosepion bandense. The sequence continues at coordinate 2,080,655 of JBBBDQ010001380.1, read as the reverse complement.
TGGGCGCTTTCAAACAAGTACCACTCATATATAATATATGAATAATACAATATATATAACCAATTGCATATATATATATTGATATTTATAATTATATACATACACTTTTCACATACACACACACACACACACACACACACATATATATATATATATATATATATATATATATATATATATATACTGTAATGGTTGTTACAATGTTTTTAAATTCATAGTATCACTACACAAAAAAATTCTCATGTTTCGAAGCCAGCCCATTATGTTTTGGTTTCATCCTCAGGTGATTTTTTTAGAAATGAGAATTATCCAGTTAAAAAGACCGTTTATTTGTGTTGGATTTGTTATTTTTGGGTGTTGGAGTGGTTGGTCTGTATATTGAGTTCTGTTGACCTTTTTTTCGGGTCTTAGGGTTAAGTGTTTGTTTTTTGCAGAGTTCAGGATAGGTTAATCTATTAATCTTGATATATATATATATATATATCATATCATATCATATCAGTCAGTTAAGTGCCATATTTGGGGGATCAGTTTATTACTTCATAACAATATAAAACTAATCCCCACTTAATGCCCAGTTGAAGCCTTAATCATGTTTCAACTATCATATTCAGTCAGTCAGGTAAGTGATACATGCTTGGGCGATCATGTCTCGAAAGAAATATGAAAGACTGGGCAGAAGATTTTACCGTAGTAGGTTGCCATTAATTCTGCGGTATACTGGTTGCCAACCAAGGTTTTAGAACCCAATCTGTTCTGTTATTTAACCCATAACAGGAGGGAGTTGACGGATTAATAACTTTTCCAAGGGTATTTGTGCGCAAGTGAATGCAACGAATTCAACTGGTATTCGAACTCGGCTTTACCGATTTCTCGTTCCGAGTCGATATCCATCTCGCAGTCAGCACCATCACTTGATAAGACACAAGAAGTATCGAAAAAAAAACGGAACTACTTTTGTGGTGATATTATAACATATTTATAAATTTTAAATAAAAATATATCTGATGAATATAGTTTCAAGGTATGCAATATGTATTGGTAAATGTGTTCAATATCCGGAATGGAACATATGTAAATATAAAAATGAGCACTGATGTCAATACCGAATAGCAATAGTCTGTTTCATGATTGAATATATTCCCCACGTTTATATATTCATTCCAAAGAAAATAATTATGATAAAACAATGGGATCTTTAGACTCTGCTGAACCTTCAAGTCTGGGTAGCTTATTTCTGCTATACAATCTTACAGCCCAATAATATATAAATACAGAAGATATCGGTTTATACAGGGATGATGGCCTTGTGGTAGTGAGAAATTCCACAAATTTTTAAATATATAAAATTAGAAAGATAATATATAGAGAATTTAAAACATTAAGTGACTATTAATACAAATATAAAAAGTAGATTACCTCGATGTGACTTACATTTAGAAAAAGAATTTATATAAGCTATATAAAAAAACAAATACAAATCATTTATCTATCCACCCAAAATCTAATCATCGTCCATCCATTATTAGGCATCTGCCGCCAGCCAGAGAATAAAAAATTAGTAAAAAGAAGTCAATAACTGTTTAATAGCAATTTTTACAATTCTATCTTTAAAAAATAGAGGATATAAAAAACCCAAATATTAAATACGTAAAAGAGAAGATCTGCTCCCGATGAAAGGAATAGAAATATTATTTGGTAAAACATTCCTTGGAAAACATTCCTCGCTCTCTGAAGAATAATTCATTAAGTAAGATTTTCAATAAAACTTCTCTAAAATAAAGTTATAGTTCTACGAATAATCTGGGAAAAGTTATAAAAAATCATAACAATAATATTTCGAATAAAACTTCAAATCGAATTGATAATAATTATCCAATAACTGAAATTAATAATTTAGACAATAATAAATATAGTTACAGAAACTCTATAGCGTGTCCTTTGAAAAACAGGTGCCTTACAGAATCCATTGTTTATCAATGTATCATTTCTTTTATGGCAAACCATAGTAATGTAAAGATTTATGTGAGTAGTACTAAAAACTCCCTTAATGTTTTTCTTTTAATTTTATTGAGTTTTATAAAATCTGATTGTTTGACTAAAGGCTAAAACATATGTATTATAATCAGTAATAGTATCATTAATTTAAATATGTTAGCAGTACCTAAATAAATATTTTTGTAATGTGTTGTAAACTTTTGTGTAGCACTGTATATATTGTTGAGTTGTAGTAGGTTTTGGCGCCGAGATGTCTGTTTTTCAGTAGTTTTACAGATAAAAGGTACTTTGGCAAGGGCAAGCAGTTCTTTTTATCACCAAGTGCTTGATATCGCTGTAGAAATAGAGCGTTGATAGTTTTAGTGCAAAGTAAATTGTAACTTTAACTGAATAAATTCATGAACCTGCTAAGTTAAACGAGAATCTAGTTACCCATACACTTGATTACACTTCCTTCTTTTGGGATACATATAGAAAGAGACATGAAGAATCCAGTTATGAAACTGCCGTTGAATCTGCTATAATTTCGATTGGTAACTTCTATAAAATTGTCTTTCACGCGTAGCCGTCTGCGTCCACTGGATCAACCATTGAGATCTGTTGTAAACATCACCGCTTATGCTATCGTTGGGGAATTTGGAGTGGGTCGCGTTTAATCTGGGTTTTCGTCTTTGACCTTGCCGCCATGGAGGGCCTTACCAGGAGATTAGACCGTCCGATGACATGACTTTCAGAGTAAAACATAAGATCCATCACCGCTACAAGGAGCGACCATCAGAGGTACGCACTTTAAAACATACTGTAAGAGAAACACATTTATATTTTACATTGGACGTCGTAGTAAATATTTCGCCATCAAATGTTATTTTAAAAGACAATAATAGAAGCAATATATATATATATATATATATATATATATATATATATTTTAATCGTATCACCCCGAGCAAGGCGGTAACGCCACTGATGTGCAGGGGGCTACGTAATAGTGAAAAGATTGGAAAAGAGAAAGCCAGAAACCACATCCTAAAGACGGAACAAAAGATGAGCCGCATAACCTGTTCAATAGACGTTGGTGGAGTGTGAACCGGGCGATAGATAGATCTATCTACTCCAATTGAAAAAAAAAAAGAGAAACCAAAGTGAGAAGATTGGAAAAGAGAAAAGCCGGAAACCACTTCCTAAACAGGGAACAAGGGATTAGCCTCTTAACCTGTTCAATATATGGAAATATTTTCATTATAAGTTTATAATAAAAACATAGTTTACTGCAATACAATTGCCATTGGGTTTCGGTACTATTTTATTAGCACTAATCAAGCAATGAAGTATTTTTCTGTTAGAAATCATCATATATAGACGCTTAAAAACAACACAATTTTAACCAAATCCAAACAATTAAGATGGGGATATTTTCAGAGGGTTTGTAAAGGAGAAACTTGATTGTAAGAGTAAATGTGGAATAGAAACTTAAAATGACTTCAGATCCAGATGTTTTCTATGCCAGTGATGAAATAAATTGAATGATACATATGTAGCATTTTTCAAGTCTGAAAAGCTATTGCGTGCCATCGTTTACAGAATTCTCTTCAAGATATTATTCCACTTTAAGTTGTGCACAAGAGACAAAGCCTGGAAATGTCTTTCTTATTTTTTTAATTATACTGCATATATAATATATATATATATATATATATAAAACAACATTTATAAGTATTATTAAAGATAGGTTTACGTTTACAAATATTTCAAAAATCTGTCGCTTTCTGCGTCACGTGATGTAAACAATCTCTCGGACGAACGCTCCTCGCGAAAACGTTTCTAATTTAAATTTTAAAATCATTTGTTTCTGATGAAAGGCCGACGACGGTCTGAAATATCAAATATAATAATAGAGATAAATAAATACTGTCAAAAAAATACATTTTTAAACTTACAACTTATTATTACTTTTTCCTATACATATTATTAAGACAGTATATGTGGATCATCACTATGTTATATATATATATATATATATGGGAAACAATCATTCTTTTATGCTGGTTTCATTACAAATGACAGAAAAAGAACTTCATAACTTGAAACAAACACTGGTTAACAACAGATGTCTAAATTATTTGGTTGACTACCACATTAGACTTTATCTGAGCAGAAGCCGTGGAAGTATTTGTAGAAAAGACACAGGGAAGCCACATTGCGCCGGTGAGAATGTGACTGTATCTAAGCTCCCAAGTCGGGATCGATCACATTAGAGATTCTCCGTTGGATTTTGTCAAGGATAGCAGAAGCACCCGACCAGATATGGCAACAGTCTTCAATGCACGGGTGGATGGTAGATTTATATATATACAGGATTGTTTCAGTCGGGAAAAACTTCCTGGCGCTACACAGAGAACCGACTTTCTTAGCAGCGGATTTAGCTATGGGTACAATATAGTCATTCCACTTGAGGTGTGTTGTGAGAGTTAACTCGAGGAGGCGCAGTGTTTTGCTTTCAGGGAGACTAGCATGATCCATGTTAATGGTGGGTAGGAGTGATTATATATATCTGTTGTGGATTCTGGGTGAGAAACCACACAAAATAATAAGTAACAAAAACAGATATGGAGATAGAAAATGTAAGTTATATTGAACGAAATATACTAACTGGAACGCAGGTTAGTCAATTTGGGAAGACTATCAGTAGAAATACTAGGATGTGCGTTGTAGTACAGTAGATATCGGCTCGGAACGAGAAACCGGGGAGCCGAGTTCGAATTCCAGTTGTATTCATTGTATTCACTTACGCGCAAATACCCTTGGGAAAGGTATTAATCCGTCTCTTCCTTCCAGTTATGTGTTAAATAGCAGGACAGATTGGGTTCTATAGCCTTGGTAGGCAACCAGTCTACAGTAGACAGTAATGGCAACGTACTGCGGGATAATCTTCTGCCCAGTCAGTCATGTCGGTTTCGAGACATGATCGCCCAAGCGTGTATCACGTATGGCACTTAACTGACTGGTCAGAAGAAATAAATATATACAGTCTTGAAGTTTAATAGTATGTCCGTAACAGATTCTAGGTACAACCAATTGCAACTGACTCTGCACACAACTTACAACTCAACCAAACACTGCAAAATCTCACATTACAATTCTACAGTTCTGTCTATAGGCAAAATTATATGGACACTAAGTTGAGACCATTACAAAGGGGCGATCCCAGAACGAAATTATAAATATCTGCCTTTTTAAAAGTATTCTAATTATTGAACAGGTTAAGAGGTTCATCCCTTGTTCCCTGTTTAGGATGTGGTTTCCGGTTTTCTCTTTTTCAATCTTCTCACTTTGATTTCTTTTCTCAATTAGAGTAGATAGATCTATCTATCGCCCGGTTCACACTCCACCCACGTCGATTGAACAGGTTAAGAGGCTCATCCCTTGTTCCCTGTTTAGGATGTGGTTTCCGGCTTTCTCTTTTCCAATCTTCTCACTTTGGTTTCTCTTCTCAATTAGAGTAGATAGATCTATCTATCGCCCGGTTCACACTCCACCCACGTCGATTGAACAGGTTAAGAGGCTCATTCCTTGTTCCCTGTTTAGGATGTGGTTTCCGGCTTTCTCTTTTCCAATCTTCTCACTTTGGTTTCTCTTCTCAATTAGAGTAGATAGATCTATCTATCGCCCGGTTCACACTCCACCCACGTCGATTGAACAGGTTAAGAGGCTCATTCCTTGTTCCCTGTTTAGGATGTGGTTTCCGGCTTTCTCTTTTCCAATTTTCTCACTTTGTTTTTTTTTTCAATTGGAGTAGATGGATCTATCTATCGCCCGGTTCACACTCCACCCACGTCTATTGAACAGGTTAAGAGGCTCATCCTTTGTTCCATGTTTAGGATGAGCCTTCCGGCTTTATCTTTTCCAATCTTTTCACTATTATGTAGCCCCCTGCACATCAGTGGCGTTACCGCCTTGTTCGGGGTGATACGATTAAAAAGAAAAAGGATATTTTTAACGGTCAAAGCATCGTGAACCTGACGATAACGTTGAGGACATGAATCGAAACAATGTGCAACGTGTAAAAATATAAACAGTAGATTGTCTAAAAATATAAAATATAAACCTTTTTTTCTTTTCTCAATTAGAGTAGATAGATCTATCTATCGCCCGGTTCACACTCCACCCACGTCGATTGAACAGGTTAAGAGGCTCATCCTTTTTCCCCTGTTTAGGATGTGGTTTCCGGCTTTCTCTTTTCCAAATATTCTCACTTTATTATTTTTTTTTCAAATTGGAGTAGATAGATCTATCGCCCGGTTCACACTCCACCCACGTCGATTGAACAGGTTAAGAGGCTCATCCTTTGTTCCCTGTTTAGGATGTTGTTTCCGGCTTTCTCTTTTCAAATCTTCTCACTTTTTTTTTCTTTTCAATTGGAGTAGATAGATCTATCTATCGCCCGGTTCACACTCCACCCACGTCGATTGCACAGGTTAATAGGCTCATCCCTTGTTCCCTGTTTAGGATGTGGTTTCCGGCTTTCTCTTTTCCAATTTTCTCACTTTGGTTTCTTTTCTCAATTAGAGTAGATAGATCTATCTATCGCCCGGTTCACACTCCACCCACGTCGATTGAACAGGTTAAGAGGCTCATCCTTTGTTCCCTGTTTAGGATGTTGTTTCCGGCTTTCTCTTTTCAAATCTTCTCACTTTGTTTTTTTCTTTTCAATTGGAGTAGATAGATCTATCGCCCGGTTCACACTCCACCCACGTCTATTGAACAGGTTAAGAGGCTCATCCCTTGTTCCCTGTTTAGGATGTGGTTTCTGGCTTTCTCTTTTCAAATCTTCTCACTTTGTTTTTTTTTTTTCAATTGGAGTAGATAGATCTATCTATCGCCCGGTTCACACTCCACCCACGTCTATTGAACAGGTTAAGAGGCTCATCCCTTGTTCCCTGTTTAGGATGTGGTTTCTGGCTTTCTCTTTTCAAATCTTCTCACTTTGTTTTTTTTTTTTTCAATTGGAGTAGATAGATCTATCTATCGCCCGGTTCACACTCCACCCACGCCTATTGAACAGGTTAACATTAAAAAAAAAACTCAGAGTAAAACCTTTCTGTAGAAACCTTTTGTCTCCTCTTTATATTTTCTTTTCAAAATGAAAGCCAATTGGATACACATAGGATGTATAGATCTTTCATAGAATCCTGCTTCTGGTTGTTGTTCTATTTTCGTGCTGTGTCACTTCAGACTGTGGGCGATCATGTGTGCAATGTCCTCTCCTTAGGAGAGTTTGTCTTTTTGCCTCATTCCGGTTCTACCAAACAATTACAGTCTTGTTAGGTTATTCGGTACTTTCTTTTATCTCTCTTGCTTTTATTAATTCACAGAGTATGAAATTTTCCAAGCCCGTATTATGTTCCATAGAAGTCCGGAGTATTCCCAACCCCCTACTGTGAAATCACATTTTTACTGCTCAAACTCTCAGTATTATTGCTACGCAAGAGGACTAGTATTGCATAAGTGTTCAGGAGTTTTTTTCTCCCAAACGTACCAAATTATCCTACTAATATCCTAAAAGCTTAGCGAAATAATAATTTCTTTACTTAGCTTTTAGAATATTAGTTAATGTGTGTGAAAAAGATGCCCTTGTTATATGTGCAGTAAGATAGGTCATTAATGTTTGCGGCAATCCAATAGAGAAATTGGCTTTAAAGTTTATATCTTGTAGCAGCAATATCAATTCTGATATCGCCGTAAGCACGTTGTCAAAACAACTTGGCATTGATTGTTTGAACTCGGCTATATTTGAAGATGAGTAATGTGTTTTGGGACATGCTAATGCAAAGATTCACAGCCACTTAAAGGCCAGACTAGCAATGCTCATGGCTTGACACGTTTGATTGATCAACGCTAAACTCCTGATATGGCACCCTCAGAATTTTCTGTTCGAATTTATGACAAGGGTGCTTAGAAAGAAGCGGTTCTCTAAGTATAATGATTTGAAAGGGAAAACTTTGACAAGGCTAATAAAAAAAATCAATGACCTTTCACAAGGCGGGTATACATGTACACAATTGAAGGGCAACGATTCTAAAAGAAAAGGAGACAAGTGGACTAGATGGGTGATCTTCTTTGTTCTTCCATTAAATCTGTTGGATTAAAGATTGATCCTTTACGACTTACCAACCTTATGTGGGTTAATTAAAACATAAACGTAATTCGGGTTGTAGGAAGTTGCTTATTGTACGCGGTGTTCTTAACCTGTCCCCCATATAAGGACTGAACGGACTTGACGCTGCTTAACTTCAGTGATTTTAAAAAATTTTTTTCAGCATGACTGGACCAGAGATGGTATTCAAAGAAGAACAGACATTAGGGTAATTAGTAATGTTGAAATGAAATGTCAGTTTTGTTATAATTTTTGAGAAATTTAGACGATAATTCATCAGTTGTGCCATATATATATACATATAAACTTATTTATAAATGGAACTTTGTGTGTGTGTGTGTGTGTGTGTGTGTGTGTGTGTGTGTGTGTGTGTGTGTGTGTGTGTGTGTGTGTGTGACATTACAACATATCGAACAATTCCATTTTGGATAATTTTCACGTTCTAATGAACGCTAGCAATTTGTCAACCGTTATATTTGAAGCATCATCAATGTTGAAAAAACACTGAAAGATTTATCAAAGAGATTTTAGTTTAAATAATGACCTGGAAAAATGTTATTAAAAAAATTGGGACATACAAATTTAAATATAAATTTTATATTGTAAATTTAAAATTAAAAATATTAACTTCAAAGGTAGATCTCAAAAGAATCCATTAGCACACACACACACACACACACACACACACACACACACACACACACACACACACACACACACACACACACACACATTCCCGAACGTAATTTACTTAAATATCTAAAGGATATTTGCAATTCATGAGTTAAAAAATAAATTTAATTTTAATTATTTCTCAAATTTAAGAAACTAAATTTAAGGCGGCTTAGTACGAAAGGAACGAAATTATATATATTGTAAGGGTTCTGTTAAAAATTCACCAAAGGTAATCTTTTTGTTTAAAAAGTAAAAAAGATTTTACATTAAAAATAAAAAAATATGAATAAATTTTATTTATTTTACGGTGGGTTCAACAAAGTTCTATATATACATACCCACACATGTACATATATACACACATACATATACACATACATACACACACACAATTATAAACCTATATATATAAACATATCTGCACACATATCCATACCTATAAATACATACCCACACACACACACACACACACACACACACACATATATATATATATATATATATATATATTGTCATCCGCAGACAGATCTGTTTCGCCGTATCACAGCTCATCAGTACGGTTGGACTCCGATTGCTTTTATTGAAACCCGACCGATATGGCGTCAGTCGGCGACTCTACCCCTGGGCTATGGGTGTTCGGTGGAAGTAGGCAAACTTTTTAGCGCATATCATTATACGCGCCCAATAGCTAGAGCGCTCTAATTCATTTCACTGAATGAGCGATGCGTACATGCCAGAGTAGCTACTGTTTATAAAAGTCTACTATTTTTCCAGAGTGCTCAATCAGGGTGTGAGAGCGTAAATATTGTCATCCGCAGACAGATCTGTTTCGCCGTATCACAGCTCATCAGTACGGTTAGACTCCGATTGCTTTTATTACACAGGATTGAAACCCGACCGAAATGGCGGACTCTACCCCTGGGCTATGGGCGTTCGGTGGAAGTCAGTCAGTCAGTTAAGTGCCATACGTGATACACGCTTGGGCGATCATGTCTCGAAAGAGACATGACTGACTGGGCAGAAGATTATCACGCAGTAGGTTGCCATTGCTTTCTGCGGTAGACTGGTTGCCAGCCAAGGCTATAGAACCCAATCTGTCCTGTTATTTAACCCATAACTGGAAGGAAGAGACGGATTAATTCCTTTCCCAAGGGTATTTGCGCGTAAGTGAATGTAATGAATTCAACTGGAATTTGAACTCGGCTCCCCGATTTCTCGTTCCGAGCCGATATCCACTGGACCACAACGCACATCCACATTCGGTGGAAGTAGGCAGACTTTTTAGCGCATATCATTATACGCGCCCAATAGCTATGAACACAGAAGCCGTTTCAAAAATACATACACATGTATATAAACGCACCCACCCGTTACAATTATAACAAGGCGCAACCAAGTTATATGAGAATATATATATATATATAGAATCATGGAAAAACCAAAATGGAAGTAAGAATCGTCGCAAAAACAAAACAAAATATGATAAAAATGCAGGAAAAATGAGGGCTAAAGAGTTGGTCTACAGGTCCTTACATGTTAAATTGTAGATATTTAGATAAGAAAAGAAAGATGGTATCTCTAAGGCTGGGATTAGTACTTGGTAATGGGGTCTAAATTTACTAGGCGTTGTGGCGCAGTGGATATCGGCTCGGAACGAGAACTCGGGGAACCGAGCTCAAATTCCAGTTGAAAACCTTGCATACACATACGCGCAAATACCCTTGGGAAAGGTATTAATCCATCTCTTCCCTCTAGTTATGGGTTAAATAATAGGACAGATTGGGTTCTATAGCCTTGGTCGGCAACCAGTCTACCGCAGAAAGCAATGGCAACCTACTGCGTGATAATCTTCTGCCCAGTCAGTCATGTCTCTTTCGAGACATGATCGCCCAAGCGTGTATCGCGCATGGCACTTAACTGACTGACTGACTGAATTTACTAACGTCATAGAATAAATTTAAAACTTAAATTTTAAGTTTTAAAATTCACAAATTTCTATTTGCTTATGAATTCTTTACGTAAATTTAAGAGTAGGTGTTGATTTGGGTACTTTAATATTTTTATTTTTTCCCTAAACATAGATTGCACCTATCATGAAAATTTCTGGGGGTACGGGCTGAGACTATCAGTTTCCAACTAACTATGGGGAAATGAAGGACGAATGACTAAACCCCAATCTGAAGAGAAAATAAAAAACCGATTGTACCCTGCTCTCCAGTCACTCCGTTAAGTGCCATACGTGATACAAACTCGGGTGATCATGTCTCGAGAGTGACATGGCTGACACAGCAGAAGATTTTCCTATAGTAGGGTGCCATTACTTTCTGCATAAGACTGGTTTCTAACCAACGCTATAGAGCCCCATCTGTCCTGCTATTTAACCCATAGCTGGAGAGAGAAGAGCTGGATGAATACTTTTCATAACGGTATTTTCGTTTATAACTGACTCTATCGTAAAAGAAAAAAATTGTTTCAATTAATTTGCACCAGTTTGTGTGTGGGGGAGGAGGGTGTTATTATGTATCTATGTACATATATTGATGTACTAAACTTACCTCGGCGTAATGGTATAGAAAATTGTTTTGCTAGATCAGTTGCAACTAAGGGGTGGGGTCGGTCCTCACTGACGTATTTTGCCCTTGCTCTATACCTAAATATAAATAGCGTTCCTAATGAGACTCTAACCTGTTAAGAAATCTCAAATTTCAAATTTTAACATTAACGTTCGATCGTTCCGAAGAGTATCAATATTAAATATGATAATGAGTTTAATAGATTTATGAAGCACCCACCCCTGATGAGCGTTTCGTCGTGAAACTACTGAGTCTGTTATATCAGCTAAGACACTTTAACCTTTCTTCATTTATTAAATATTTCTTTATTAAATATTTATAAAGCGAGACAGAGAAATTGGTTTGGCATTGTGATCACCCTCTAATGCAATCTTCAAATCAATTGCACGGTTTGATGATCGTGTTGAAACGTGAAACTCACAGTTACTATGGAGTGTTGATCCCAATTTCCACACAGTCTATAAATGCTATATCTCCGATATAGAACACGTTTATGTTCTCCTCGGGCTTCTCGATAAGGTTCAGAGGAGGGTCTGTAATGTGATAGATGCCGACTTGGCAGACCGCCTGCATTCTCTCTCCCACCGGCGCGACGTGGCTTCCCTGTGTCTCTTCTATAAATACTTTCACGTCTTCTGCTCCGATGAACTTAGATCACTGGTGCCCCCTAATTACGAATTTGAACGAGATACTAGATTAGCAACTAGATCCCACCCTTTTACAGTGAAACCGATAAAATGCAGCCGTAACTTCTACTCCAACAGTTTCTTTCCTCGCACTTCCCGACTCTGGAATTCTCTCCCACACGATTGCTTCCCCGACGGCTACAATCTCCAGGAGTTTAAATGTAAGGTCAATAGACACCTCCTAACACACTAACCTGCTCCCATTCTATCAAACACTCTTCCCATCTGCCCAACCCTCATCCTCGCTATCCTTACTCATCTGTCACCTTCCTCCTGACATTCCCTATGTCTAACCACTCCTTCTCTTTACCTTCCCCTATGTAGCCCCATGCGCAATAGTGGCAGTGGAATGTCTTGCTTGGGGTGAGATGATTTTTAAAAAAAGGCTGTGCGGTAAAAGCAGCAGTTTTTCAGCTTTAAATATTTCATTGTATATAACTGACAAGTATTTTAACTAATTTTTCATCCAATACTGATAAAAAAAAATGTCATAATCAAGAGGTTTCAACTATGATCCTGGTTATCATCAGGGTTTATGAATCTTTGGACCTTATGCTACTGACTACCCAGCCTTTAACCGAATCGTCAATTGTTGTACATATTTAAAACTGCTATTCCTGTATTGGCAGAGATGCGAAAATGCCAAATTATACTATCGGTCAGGTCAACAAGGTCAACGCTGACAACGCGTAATTATATAAACCATAAATTAAAGCAGACAGATATCAGATCGGAAAACGGCACCAACTATCAATCATACATATACATACCATAAACATGCACACATACATGCTCAAACACACTTACAGGTACACACACACACACACACACACACACACACACACACACACACACACTACAATTACCGACAGCAGTAGCAGCGAAAGACGACTATTCGTTGAAAAGTATGGTCCAGAAGGAACGTTAAAACAAGCTCTCCTACCATTCTGAAGATGAGCTTTTAGGTAAATTTTCGTTTTAGGTCCTGAAGGCTTGTATCCCTTCAAAATGTTTCAAAATAGTCATATTTACGTAAAAAAGTAGATGCTGAACTCAAATCAACAATTAGATATTGAAGAAACCTAGCTTTTTTTATTTTAACGACCAGAAAAAAATATGACTTCTTCTCGCTCTATTTGTCACCTACTACCAGCTCAGTGATAAGACATTCGCTGCTGAATGATTTTAGGCGTAGGAAGAAAATTTCGGCCTATTTACTTCATTTAGCGAAAAGTCTTTGATGAAATTACTACGCGATTAAATTTTTCGGTGCTCAATTTCAGCAGAAAGTTGCGTGTATGCGTGTTTTTTTTGTTTTGTTTTTTTTTGTTTTTTTGGTAATTAATTTAAGAAAGTTGCGTGTACTTAATTTGAGAAGAAAGTTAACTTTCAAATATATGAAAATAAGTAACAATTGTAGTTTTTCTTAATTTTTTTCGACGAAAGTTAACTTTCAAATATATGAAAATACTAGCAGTATAGCCCGGCGTTGCTCGGGTGTAATAAAAGCTTTAAAACTAATCCATGGTCCTGGAGCTACAGACTCAGCCTAAAGAATATTTGTGTGAAGTTTGGTGAGAATCGAATAAAAATTGTGGGTTTGTATAAAGGACATACAGACAGATAAACAGACACACACACAAACATCTTACCTTTTATATATATACATATATATTATCGATTTTCTGCACTATTGTAAGAACTGCAACCTTGAAACTTCTGAATATCGTTTCTTATGTCTTTGTCTAAGAACACTCGCAGACTCTTATAGTACAACTGTGTAAATTTTCAAGAAAGTCGGTTCAGCCGTTTCAGAGTCTATAGGTAACGGATACACACACACAGGCACACACACACACAGACAAAGTTCCATTTATAAATATTTTTAGATAGAATTTCTTTAAGAAAGTTAACTTTCAAATATATGAAAGTATATTAGTTTAATTAACCTTCAAATATATTGCGTGTATTTGCGTGTTCAGATTTCCTCTTTTGGCGGGGGAGGGAGTACGTAATTGTAGTTTTTTTAATTTTTTCAGACGAAAATTAACTTTCAAATATATGAAAATATAGGTTTTTTTTAAGAAGGTTAAATTTCAAATATATGAAAATAGGTGATATATTTGCGTGTTTTTTTCCTAATTATTTTTTTTTAATTTCAGAAGAAAGTTAACTTTCAAATATATGAAAATAAGTGATAAGTGCAGTTTTATTTAACCTTCAAATATATGAAAATACAATAAATAAAGCATTTTTTTAAAATTCCGGACCCTAAAACAATTGCATTTGTTTTTAAATTTTCAATGCCACGCTTTCCATTTTTTAACTTTTAACTTCCTATACAATTAATGTAATTATTGTTTTATTTTCAATATTTTGTTCTTTTTGTTATATATAATTTATATGTATTTTTATATTTTCATATATTTGAAGGTTAAGTAAAACTACACTTATTTTCATATATTGAAAGTTAACTTTCTTCTCAAATTAAGAACACGCAACTTTCTTAAATTAATTACCAAAAAAAAAAAAACACAAATACAGGCAACTTTCTGCTGAAATTGAGTACCGAAAAAAATAAATCGCGTAGTAATTTCATCAAACACTTGATGAAATTACTGTAAAGGAAGTAAATAGGCCGAAATTATCTTCCTATGACTAAAATCATTCAGCAGCGAATGTCTGAGCTGGTAGCAGGTGACAAATAGAGCGAGAAGTTAGATTTTTTCTGGTCGTTAAAATAAAAAAATTTAGGTTTCTTTAATATGTAATTATTGATTTGAGTTCAGCATATATATTTGCACGGAAATAAGGCTATTTTGGAAAAATTTGAAGGAATAAAAGCCTTGGGGACCTAAAAGTAAAATTTAACAGATTTTGATCTCGAAATATTTTTGAATAATAAATAGGTAATACCAACAGCTTCTTCACCTTCCTTTATTTTACTAAACGCATTGTGACAGCCTTCAAGACCTAACCATCAACCCAATAAGTGTTTAATTATTTCTCGCTAAATTTCTACTGAAGAAAGAAACAACGAAAAAGTTATCTACTTGAGCAAGAAACGATCCGAAAGAAACTTGATGTTTAGCCATTTTGTCAGATCTTGGGAAGTGTGTCGAATTTTTTCTACTCATAATTGGCCAAATTTGCTCTTTCCTAATAATGCTAATCAGTTATTGGCTAACCGCGTAGCGTCATTATTTCTTTTTTTTTAATCGTTGCACCCCAAGCAAGGCGGTAACGCCACTGATGCACAAGGGGGTCCATAAGAGAAAAAGATTAGCTAGGAGGAGAGTAAAGAGAAAGACGAACCAGTTACACGAGGTGTCAGAGAAAGAAGCAAGAGAAGGATGGGAATACACGTGTGATTAACAGTTGCAATTGCAGAGAGAAAGGAAAAGATATACAGGGTGATGTAGAAAGACTGATGCGCAGGGGGCTACATATGAGAAAAAAGATTAGATAGGAGGAGAGGAAAGAGAAAGACAAACCAGTTACAGGTGGTGTCAGAGAAGGGAGCAAGAAAAAGATGGGAATACAGGTGTGATGACAGTTGCAAATGTAGAGAGAAAGGAAAAGATATACAGGGTGATGTAGAAAGAACTGGAGTCAAGTGGTTTTGTTAAGTCAAGAAAAGACTATATAATAATAATAATAATAATAATAATAATGTAAGTTTTGGAAAGCCACGATAATCTATATACGAATATTGCCCATAAAAGAATCATCTTTATCCGTTTCACCCCAAGCAAGGCGGTAACGCCACTGATGCGAAGGGGGCTACATAACAGTAAAAGATTAGCTAGGAGGAGAGTAAAGAGAAAGACGAACCAGTTACAGGGGGTGTCAGAGAGAGGAGCAAGGGATGGAAGGGAATACAGGTTTGATGACGGTTGCAAAGGTAGAGGGAAAGGAAAAGATATACAGGGTGGTGTAGAAAGAACTGGAGTCAAATGGTTAAGGGTTGGGTATTGACATTGAAATTTTTCTCTTCGCTTTTCTATACGCGCGCGTATTAAGCCATTTCCCAGAAGTCCACAGGACCTGGTTCTATTCGACAGCAGCGGAAACCGGTTCTCTGACCTGCAAATCAATATGAACGTTTGCTGTGTTCTCATATTCGAGACATGGCAAAACTAACAGGTTTATGGAGAGAATGACCCTAGGGTCAATATCATTGGTCAGACAGAATCTATGGACTAGGATATGAGTAGTCAGTGTGAAAATCTTAACCCGGATTTGTTGGAAACCAATTGACCAGCAGGTAAAAGCTATTTATTTGCAACCGAGGCGAAGTTTGACACCAGGTCAGTTATTTCTCTCAAGCGGATTTTACTAAATAGTCTATGCATTTGGATTCTATCCACAAATATTCAGAGATCTTCTGGCGGATGTTGGGTCTTTTATATCTTGACAAATCTTTTTCCCGGAATGTAACGGGAACGAGAGAAAGTAATTGTAGAGTACAGTAGACAACACAAATAGTAAAATTAACATATAGATATATTCCGTATCTGGTACATTTATAAACTGATTGAAACGTTTTTACATACAGACCCAATGGTGGCTATAATAGAGAAAATGGTGCTTTAATAACTAAAACACTAATTATATCTTTACAACTAATTCATACTACTACCGGCATTTGTTTTAATTTCCGTCGAAATAAATAGGAGGCAATATTTTGTTAGTACACACACACACACACACACACACACACACACACGTATATATATATATATATATATATATATATATATATATATATATATTCAACTAATCCATGCGTCGATAGCTTAGGGGGTAGACTGACACCAAATCGATCGAGTTTCGATCCCCGCCAAATCTAAGTGGATGTGTCTAGCCACAATGATGAGCTGTGATACAGCGAAACAGGCTTGTATATATATATATATATATATATATATATATATATATATATGTTCTTGCTTCCCCGACAGCTACAATCTCCGGAATTTAAATGTAAGGTCAATAGACACTTCTTATCATCACACTAACTCGCATCAATCATCTCAAACTCTCTTCCCATCTACTCCACCCCCATCCTCGGTATCCTCATCCGTCTATCACCCTTCTCCCGACATTTCAATATAACTAACCACTCTTTCTCATCACTTTCTCTTATGTAACCCCCTGCGCAATAGTGGCAGTGGAATGCCTTGCTTGGGGTAAAATGATTAAGAAATATATATATATATATATATATATATATATATATATATATATATACGGTGCGATGGATGAATTGCCGTGTGAATGACCAAAAAATGAAAATAACAATGACATCGCATTTTAACAGTTATATTCACTGTTATGGTACCCTACTACGAGAAATGATCTCTTCCTCTTGCTATATTCCTGCGTGACTTCTAAGGAGCAGTGAAGAGGTGTTACGAGCCGTAACAGAGCAGTCAACAGTAGCAGTTACGAGCAGTTAACGACAGATACTAGTCAGGCAGCGTAATAATATCTTGCGGACTTACTTATTTCTATATCCTAATTATTGATGTCAAACAACAGCTTTTTTAGTTTGTTCTTGATACAGTCTTTGTATGTTTTGTTTGGTTTGTACTGAGGACGATTTCCGATACTCAACTCACCATCAAATAATTGTTTCGGGAGTCTACTTTTCTTCATTCTAATTATGTGTCACGTTCATTTAATATGATATTACAAGAGTCTCTCTGTGCTTTGGCAGTTGGCTCTAACTAGGAAATCAGCGTCAGTTATGCTTTCCCATCTGACATTCAATAGGCTTCTCAGGAATTTCTGCTAAATTTTTATATGTTTGCTGTAGAAGAGCTATCAGAACGCAAACTCTATCCACACACACGCACACACACACCTTTGTATTGTTGGTAATGTCACAACCTGTCTATACACTCCTTTAATTTTTTTTGAAAATCACAAAGACTTTCTGGATGCGTATATATATTTCGGTATCCAATATTTTGTAATTGTGCTGCCAAAGTAAACAAAACTCTTAACTCCCTCTAAACATGAACAATGATTTTGGACTCGATATATGGCTCGCCGGTTGTAGAAGTAAACATTGCCTTGGCTTTTGTGAAGCGTATCGTAAAACCAGATGCAGCACACGAGAATGAGAAACGGTCCATAATATTCTGTATGCCAGCTTTTGTATTAGCAAAGAAGTCAGAGTCGCCTGCGTAGATTAGATCTCTAATCATAGTTTCGAATGTTTTCGACTTGGCATTAAACCTTCTCAGATCGAAACTCCTTTCAGTGGTTCTGAAGTGCAAATGGATGTCTTCGTCACAATCTTTGAAAGCATGCGCAAATAGAGCAGCAAAAAGGATAAACAAATGCACGGGGGCAGGGATATCACCCTGCTTTATACCATTGTCAATGAGGATTTCTCCCTACAGTTGTTCATTCAAACTAACCAGGGCATTCATATTGCTATACAGCTACTTAACCATTTCCACGAAAACTGGTAGACAATTACATTTTTCAGTACTATCCAGAGAGCATCCAGGTTGACAGTGTCGAAAGTTTTCGTCAAATCGACAAATACTGACAGAGGGGTATGTTCTGCTGAATACATTTCTCTCAAATCTGTCGTACAGAGAAGATTGTCAACCGTCCCTCTGTAATTCTGAAACAGCAACAGGACATATATCTCTTTCCAGCATATTCTCGCGAAACATTCCCAACAAGTTCCAAGAAAGTGATCCCTCGATAGTGACCACATATCGATTTTTCACCTTTCCCTTTGTATATAGAGAGCAGGATACTATCGACCCAGTTTTGTGGAAGCGGAGTCCCATTTCAACATACAGTAATGAGATTTGTTATCATTTCCGTCAAAGTCTGACTTCTAATCGTCAATAATTCGACCGAGACACGGTCTAGAACACATGCTTTACTGGTGTTAATTTGTTTGATTACCTGTCTGACTTCGTCAAGATCAGGTTGACGATCCATATAGTGCAAAATATCGCACTTTGGCAGGCTCTCTAATGCTGTAATCGATAGCAGAAAAATTATCAAATAATTCTGTGAAATGCTCGTCTCATTTATTTCTTTTGGCTCTTCGATAATATTAACATTGCCTTTTGACTTCAGAGGGGTAACTGAGGATGTTGACTTGCCGTATCAATGAATAAAACATTATGGAATCTTTAGTGTTAAAGGCTTGTTGAATATCACATGATATCTTCCAACACCAATTATTTTTCCTCCTACGTAATTCATGTTGTAGGGTTGCCTTGTGGTTCTTGTAAGATTTTTCAGTGGTTGATTGCTTTTCAAGATTCTGATTAAGTAGCGTTTTAAAGTCAGAAGTGGAATCTGCAATTGCCAAACTGAATAGAAACAAAACAGCTGGACCAGACGGCATTGTAATAGAGCTGTTGATAGCCATGGAAGTATTGTGCAAAGAGAAAATTACAGAAATAATAAATGAAATTTATAATAGTGGTGTAATACCAGATAATTTCAACAAGTCGATCTTCATAGCACTGCCTACGAAGCCAGGAGCAAACGAGTGCGATTTCCACAGAACCATCAGTTTAATGAGCCACATTACAAAACTGATCGTCCGTATCCTGATGAATAGAGCCAGAAGCAGAAGCAGATCAGAGATAGGACAAGAACAGTGCGGGATCGTCAGAAACACTGGTACAAGGAAAGCCATATTTATGATTAGGATGCTCTCCGAAAAAGTAAGAGAAATGAAGAAGGGCTTGTACCTAGGTTTTATCGATTATGCAAAGGCATTCGGCAAATTACGCCACAAAGAATTGATGGAGATGCTCAGCAGCCTCGACATATTTGGGAAAGACATAATAGTAATCAAGAATCTCTACTCGCAGCAAACCGCCTACATACGAACAGGTAACAAATTTAACAGATATACAAAGATATAAAAAAAGCGTAAGATAAGATGTCTTTTCGCCGGATCTATTCTACTTGTACAGCGAGAATATTTTGAAGACCCTACATGTTATGCCAGGATTTGTCATCGGAGGCCACAATTTGAACAACATAAGTTAGGAAGACGATACAGTGCTGATTGCAGATACGAAAAGGAAACTACAAGACCTCCTACAGAAAGTAGCTGAAGAGAGTGACAAAAAGAACTACAAATAAGCTGCAAGAAAAACGAATGCATGGTCATCAGCAAAAAGAGCAACCCAAAATGCTAAATACATGTGGGGGATATTAAAATCAAGCAGGTACAAAAATTTAAATACCTGGGAAGTATTCTAACAGAACACGGAAAATGCGACACAGATATCCGAAAGTGAATTGGCATGGTGAATGACGCGTTCCGGAAACTGATTAAAGTATTAAGAGACAAGAAACTTTCACTAGAAACAAAGAAGAGAGTACTGGATTGCTATGTGCTGTCAGTTCTTCAATATGGCAGTGAATGCTGGACAATGTCAACAAAGGAAAAACTCTAAGCAGTTAAAATATGGTTCTACAGAAGGATGCTGTGGATATCTGTTAGAACATTTTCAGGTATTTGAATTTTTGTACCTGCTTGATTTTATTATCCCCAAACTGTAATAGGCATTTTGGGCTGCTTTTTTTGCTGATGACCATGCATTCGGTTTTCTTGCAGTTTATTTGTAGTCCTTTCTTGTCACTCACTTCAGCTACCTTCTGTAGGAGGTCTTGTCAGGTGCTAGGAATTTTAAACCGAACTTTTTATTTCGATCACAGGGGTATATCATTCTCATTGACGTCTTGGTATATGAAACAATTTATATTATCTGCAACTGCGTCTACAGACGTATTCCTTTTCAATTCAAAATATCAAGCCTAGTATTATTTTTTTTTATTATCATGTTGCCCCCAAGCAAGGCATTTTACTGCCACTGTTGTGCAGGGGTTACAGAGGAGGAAAGTTATGAGAAAGAGTGACAGGTTATAGGGGTGTCAGGAAATGGGTAAGAGAAGGATGACTGTGGCCATAAAGCGAGGGATCATTTTATATATTGATTGTAATGTAGAATTGATCCCCATCTTTATATCCCTATTATACAGAATTTTTTAATAATCATATCGCCCAAAGCAAGGCATTTTACTGCCACTGTTTTGCAGGGGGTTACATAGGAGGAAAGTTATGAGAATGAGTGACAGGTTATACGGGGTGTCAGGAAGTGGCTATAAGAAAAGTGATTGTGATCATAAAGTGAGGGATCCGTTTATATATTGATTGTACTGTAGAATTGATCCTCCACTTTATATCCACATTATAATTTTATAATCACATCGCCCTAAGCAAGGCATTTTACTGCCACTGTTGCGCAGGGATTTATATAGGAATGTTATGAGAAAGAGTGACAGGTTACAGGGGGTGTCAGGAAGAGGGTATGAGAAGGAAGAGAGTACTGCAGAAAAGAGCACGAGAGAGAGAGGATGCAAGTTAGTGTGACAGGAGGTGACTATTGACTTTACATTTGAATTCTTGAAGATTGTAGCTGTCGGGAAAGCAAGTATGCGGAAAGGAATTCCACAGGCGGGAAGTGCGAGAAAAGAAGCTGGTGGAGTAGAATTTGCATTTACAATTTATCGGTTTCACTGTAAAAGGGTGGGATCTAGTTGCTAATCTTGTGGTTCGAGTAAATTTATATATAGGGGGTACCAGTGAGCTAAGTTCATCGGAACAGTAGCTGTGAAATCTTTTGTAGAAGAGACACAGGGAAGCTACACTGCGTCGGTGAGAAAGCGACTGTATCCTAACTACCATGTCGGGATCGATCACATTAGAGATTTTCCGTTGGATTTTATCAAGGACACCTAGATGGATAGCAGAAGCACCCGAGCAGATATGGCAGTAATATTCAATGCACGGGCGAATGGTAAATTTGTATGTGTGCAGGATTGTTTCAAACGGGAAAAACTGACTGGCCCTGCACAGAGAACCGACCTTCTTAGCAGCGGATTTAGCTATGGATTCTATATAGTTATCTAAATAAAGGCAATATGTAGGCCTAATGGAAGACAAATTTAAGACACACGATGTTCACATAGATACTCAAACAATCGGAGTGAGTATGGGTACTGCCGTTGGCCCAACTTTTGACAATTATTATGTCTCATATTAAAAACAAAATGTTTTAAAAAAACCTAAATTCATACTTTGTACATGATATTGTTGTTTTAGCTGGCAATAAAAAAGGAAACAAAACTATTATTCTAGAAAAGGATCTATTAAAATTTATGAATAAATTTAGCAAGAACAGAATAATTTCATTCTTAGATATTCTTGTAAAATCCAATTATATTAAATGTTAATAAGGAATGTCCACATAGATATAAATTAGCACTAATATAAAACATTCTTCCTGCCGAACTGTGTAGCTTCAGCCAGACAAAATATTTCTGAGTAAGTTACTAAGCATAAAAAACTAGTTAAGAACATATTTCTAAACCACATTATAGGTTGACAAATAATTTTTTTCGTTCAAAACGAACAATTTCGTTTACAGAAGAAAAAGCAGTAATATCAGAAGATTTTATATTCAATTATATTAATAATAATTATATATAATGAATTATTTTGAACATTATTTTTACCGATATTTTATATCTACCGGCCTGATTATTTTACGATAAATTTTATTACAAAAATGTGTGCTATCCAGCAGAATTCGAACCTGCGACCCCTATATTACATAGGGGAAGTTACTATTTGATCTGGTACTGTCTTACCACTCGGCCATGGATAGCCTCTTGATCAGACGAGGTTTTTATCATGCTTATATAACACAATTTTCGATCTACCGTAAACAAACCATATCTGCACTGAAATGTATCGTAATGTCAACAAATGTAAACATGTTACGGAAACTAACGAATTTTAACGAAACTTGGTTATAAGCAACCGACAATTTGTAATGAATTATTTTGAACATTATTTTTTTTTTTAAATATTGTTCAAAATAATTCATTAGAAATTGTCGGTTGCTTATAACCAAGTTTCGTTAAAATTCGTTAATTTCCGTAACATAAAGATATATATATATATATATATATATATATATATATATATATATATATATATATATATATTATAAATTATAGTTTAGAACATGTACAAATTACAATCTACTACAAAGTGTACATATGTATTAAAAGGACAATGTCGCATTAGGTCGCGTCTGTATTTGTACATGTTCTAAACTATAATTTATGATAAATATTCATAGTTCTATTTATATACTAAGCATTGTTTTAAATTAATGTTTTGAACGTTGATAATATTTTCTTCGTTCCTTCGTTACTTGCATATATATATATATATATATATATATATATATATATATATATATATATATATACGAAAAATCTATAAGTGAGCCACAACCTACCGCGGTTTCACCCTACGTATCGTCAGGGAACGAAGCTACAGTGCTTAAGATTGCTAGCAAATAAATAGATCTTCACAAAAAGGAGAAACCACACCAACACAAATATATATATATATATATTGTCATCCGCAGACAGATCTATTTCGCCGTATCACAGCTCATCAGTACGGTTAGACTCCGATTGTTTTATATATATATATATATATATATATATATATATATATGTTGAGTTGTGACGATTCTTATAGCCAAAATATATTTTGGTTGCAGGTTTTTGTCGTAAAGTGCTCAATATCGAGATATACCATTAATAGGATGTGGAGACGTTTGTCACTTAACTGAGCAGAATCATGAAATTTCATCAAGGCACCACTATGATGTCCTCACTCCTCAGTTTTTTCAAGCAATTTTATATATATAAAATAAAAAGTACGAATAAATGTTGTTGATCAAAACAGTGTTACGATAATAGACATAATTTTCTCAAATTTGTGTTAAACCAAGCTTAGTAAAATAAAAAGCTACTCCGTTCTGCAGTAACAATACCAAATCTCTCAGAAACTATATATAGCGTTTAATTGTGATAATATTTATTTTTTAATCATATCACCCCGAGCAAGGCGGTAACGCCACTGATGTGCAGGGGGCTACATAAGAGTAAAAGGATTAGAGGAGAGTGAGGAAAAGGATGAACCAGTTAGAAAGGAACAAGAGAAGGATTGGAATACAGGTGTGATGACAATTGCAAAGGTGTAGAGAAAGGAAAGGATATCCAGGGTGATGTAGAAAGAACTGGAGTCAAGTAGTTAAGAGATGAGTATTGACATTGCATTTAAATTCCTGGAGGTTGTAGCCGTCAGAAAAGCAAGAATATGGAAGAGAGTTCCACAGGCGGGAAGAGCGAGAAAAGAAGCTACAGGAGTAGAATGGAACAATATTGTTTGCTAGTGGTTTTACTGATGAAATGTATTTTGGCAAGCAGGTTTATTGTATTAAAGTGTTTGATATCGTGTGGTGTAGATAGAGGGTTGATAAATACAAAGAGTTTGTCTCTTTAACAGAGCAGATTCTTGCCGACTTCAAAGCTTCGTAAGGACACTGTTAGGATGTTCTTACTCGTCAGGGCTGTTTGCATTAACGGCCCTGACGAGTGAGAAGAATTATGTCTCTCACTCCCTGGAACAATGGTAGACTTTGAAAAAACAGTAGCTACTCTAGCATCTACGCATCGCTCATTCAGTAATGAATTAAAGCAATCTGGCGTATGATACATACGCTAAAAGTCTGCGCCCTTCTACCGAGCGCCCATAGCTCAAAGGTAGATTCGCCGACTGACGCCAATTCAGTCGTGTTTCAATCCTGGGTTAAAAAGCAATCGGATGTCTAACCGTACTGATGAGTTTTGATACAGCGAAACAGACCTGTCTGCGTATGACTATATATATATATATATATATATATAGAGAGAGAGAGAGAGAGCGAGAGAGAGAGAGAGAGCGAGAGAGAGACAAAGACAGAAAATCTAAGCAAGAGCCAACAACCTACCACGGTTTCGCCTAACGGCTCGTCAGGGAAATTGGCTCTTTCCAATTTGTTTTCTCTACTTTCGTATTGAGCGCTTTAGTGTTAGGGTTTTCGTCTTAGGGTTTTTTTCTTTCTTACGAGTGCTTGACTTTTTGTTCATGTAATTCGTTTGTTTCTTTTTTTACTTCCCGTTCTTTTTCCTCCAAGTTCGTTCTCGGTGGGTTATACAAGACGATTTAAATTATAGCTTAATTAATACTAGTTTCGGCAGAGTTAGTTCTCTTACTATTGGTATTGTTGTTGGTATTTTTCATATTTATTATTATTATCCTTATTATATATATATATATATATATATACTAACAAAATAGCAAGATCGCCAAGACCGACCGCGGTTTCGCACAACGGTTCGTCAGGGCCCTGACGAGCCGTTGTGCGAAACCGCGGTCGGTCTTGGCGATCTTGCTATTTTGTTAGTGTGTTTGCTCTGCGTTACTGCCTTCTAGTTAAATACTTTTCGGTTGTGTGTATCGAGCACTTTTCTTTTCTGGTTGTTTGTTCCGTTAGAGGGTTTTTTTTCTTTTTACTGGGAGGAACCGTATGTATTGTCGGTCCCACGCAGTTTTCTTTTTTTCCCCCTCTTTGCCCAAAGCTTTATAGCCGAGGGCAATAACGGATTTAGATTCTGCTGGTCATTCATAGTCTTAGAAAGTCCCTTCTATAAAATTTTGAGATTAGAATACACGCAGAGTCGGTTTAATAATTATTATTATTATTATTATTATTATTATTATTAATATATATATATATATATATATATATATATATTCATTCTGTACATGTCTTGTTCTTTTTAACCAAAAATACAAACATCTGCACGGCTTTTTTGAAATTGTATACACCATTTCAACACTATTTGTCAAAACACTTTTCATGAATCTCAAGTCTGTGAACGGAAAGGCGAAACGATTTCCGCTCCTATGACCCTCATGCACCTATCTTACTTCTATTCGCACCATTAATTCAGAACTTTCCCTTGTTTGACTTTCTCATTTCCGCCTATCGGATCGATTTTTCATTCCTTTTCTTTATCACTGAAATCTAATCGATAGTTTCTTGTCTAAGTCTAAACAGAGATTATAGGCAAGTTAAAACTTGCAACGTTGGTTCCCTCTCTCTCTTTCGCAAAGCCGTATAACATTCTGCAAGGGTAAAAGTTCTATGAATTCCGTACTGCCACCTGTAGACGGTAGACGAAACTCAAATTCTAGAGGCAATGCATTATAGCCTACAGATCGATCCTAATCAGGCTTCACTCCCAACAGCTAAAGATCAACACGATTTTTACACTCGTAAAATCTTCGATATTCAGCTCCAAGACATTTTCAGAATTATAACAGAGTTTGTATATTAAGTTGATCGGAAAATAATGTACAATTATATAATCAATTTTTATACATTCATTAATGCATTCAAATGGTATTTGAATTAATTGATAAGAATCTTTAACATGTATGTATTTCTGCCATCGAATGGTGTATCGCCGAGGCGGATACGTTACACAGAGGAAATGTGCTGCGGTAATATTCAGCACAATTTCCGGTGCTAAACAGACATACAGAGAACACTACAATAGTTACAATGACAGACAAGACAGAACTTGCAACACAGAGAGGGGGGGTAGATTGCAATACTCGCCGAAGTAATCAGTTAATATTACTCCAATGACACTCGAATATTATACCTCGAATGCTACAATTCTTTATTTAAATAGAGACCATTGGGCCATTTCACAGTTGAGAGTGCTGCATGGGTGTCAGCCACTCTACAACAGTATGCATGTGTGTATGTTTATTTTTCACACGATACAAAACCCAGAGAGCCACTCTAAACAATTTACTAGAATTCGCTTTATTATCCGGTTCACACTCTTCCCCGAAGAGTAGTAGAGATTTATCCCCTCTTTCCATGTCTAGGATTGGACTTCCAGTTCCTTCTAAAATCTTTTGTATTCTGTTTCACTATTGTAGAAGTTAAGTTAACTTACCGGTAACATCATGGCTGCCTTGTAAACTATCATAGCCTCCTCGCAATGGTGGGTGTCATGGTCTCCTCGTGTTGGTAAGAGTTAGACCCAGATAACCTCTTTTATCAAAAGACTAGCAGTATAGACCGGCGTTGCTCGGGTGTAATGAAAGCTTTAAAACTAATCCATGGTCCTGGAGCTTAGACTCTCTGGAAGTTGGCACGAAAGACTAAAAAGCAATAGTTGTTTCCAGTTAAAGCGAAACCGTAGACTGAAAGAAAAATAAATGGATGTAAGTCAAATTTTGATTTCCTGCTATCGATATCAAATTTTATGCACTATTGTAAGAACTGCAACCTTGAAGCTTCAGAATATCGTTTTTTATGTCTTTGTGTATGAGTGTATCAAATTTGATTAAAATCAGACCACTCTTTCTATAACCCGATTTTTTCGATTATCGATTTTCGATATTTATCTGGGGTACCCCAACACAAAACCTAGCTAAGAACACTCGCATACGCTTATAGTACAACTGTGCAAATTTTCAAGAAAATCGGTTCAGCTGTTTCGGAGTCTATAGGTGACGGACACACACACACACACAGAGAGACAAAGTGCTATTTATAAATAAGTTTAGATGTGGTAACCTGTTGAAGCAACGTCCGGTGAGTAAGGTGAATGGTACACTACCTCCCCGTCAAGATGCCGTATAGCATCACTGGCGGCTCTTGAAACATAAGGCCTGGCATTGTTAATGAGGAAAGGTTCTACCGAAAATAACTGTTGCACACGTTTCAACTACTTCGGGTGTGAGTCCGCAGTGAGGGCTTGACACATTGGTAGCCCATAGTGCACCACTTGACGACTACTTTACCAAATAAAAAGCATGATCTTTTGTGTGTGTGGAGGTAATATTTTTGTATGGACGACAGGGTCCCATGGTGACAACCAATGTCTGGAACGCTTGGGAGTATCATCCAAGACTGCTTTCGCCATTGTTGAGCACTCGATCAAATATGGGTATGTGGCGATACCGATAAAGCAATGAGAAACGGGATGCCCTTCCTCTTTTTTTGTTGGCTTCCAAACGTGTGTGGGGTACCCATTTGCTTAACTTGTACTCAACTTGTGCAAGTAAAATCAAACTGTTTTATCAGTAATATGAAAGTGTTCGGTTAGCTCATCTGTGATGCCCACTGCGTGATTCAACAAAAAAGTTCTGCCGCCTCTAACTTATGGACACAATGTCTGGTGGTGAGTTCACTCTCAGTATTATCCCCAAGGTCTTGACGTCTTCGGGGACATGATCCGACTGTGGACAAACCTACCTTGAAGGCATAAAGCATACAACCAGGAGCGGGCTGCATCGACATCGCTATTTCCTTTGCTGCAGTTTGAGCGAGAACTGATGAAAGTTTTTTAATTCATTTTACCCCAAGCAAGGCGTTAACGCCACTGATGTGTAAGGGGTTACATAAGAGAGTTGAAGTATTAGGCAGGAAGAGAGCAAAGACAAAGACCAACCACCTACAGGCGGTGAAAGAGAAAGGGCAAGCGGTGAAAGAGAAAGGGCAAGAGAAGGATATGAACACAGTAGCGAAGACAGTTGCGAAGGAAGAGAGAAAGAAAAAGAACAAGATTTACAAGGAGATGTAGAGTCACGTGGATAAGAGATGGGAATTAACATTGCATTTAAATTCCTGGAGGTTATGGCAGTCAGGAAAGAAAGTATATGGAAGGAAGTTCCACAGGCGGAAAGCGCGAGAAAAGAAGCTGGTGGAATAGAAGTGTGCGCAATATACTTGCGGAGAGTTCGACAATACGCAAGGCAGTTAACTGCTCTCGTTAATATGCACCATATCATTCTCCAAAATGGCCATTGGATTGAGACTCTTCGCCTTTCTATTAGGAATTGTGTCAGTAAGGTTTCTTTTTCGATCATCGATTAATTTGTAACTTCTCGAAAATACCAGTTGAAATCACAATCTTCTTTTTGGCTTACACCAGCCTGTTCAGCTGCTGTAGCCCACAGGAATCACTTCTTCCGAGTGTTCGAGTGTGATAGTTCTAATCACAGCAGAAGTCTATTAATGTTTGCCCCTATTAATTGTAAGCATATCATCAAAGAGTCTGAATCGTTATTTGCCAATTGAATGAGATACTTAATAGATTCTAAACACTTTGGCTTTTATGACAAATTGCGTCTCTTTAATACTGTCTTAAATAAGAGTAAGTTGTTTTCTATCACTCCTGTTTTCGCTCAATTTAAAGTGTTAATTTTTTATATTACTTAAGTCGAGTGTTTTGCTCATAAATTCTCTTTAAATTCTGCTCTTTCCACTTCGAAGTGATTCCTATCGAGTGATTTGCATATGACTCTATCCAGCAAAATCTAAACACATACTTGATGGTATCCCTGAAATAGTCCTTTAAAATCGGTTCCTAAACTGATTTCTCTTCTCGCTCAACTGTAGAAAAAGTGGCTTGCCTCATAAGACTTGCCTGTTTGTTGGAAATCCTCTTTTCTTTTTGTTGCCTTTAAGAACACAGGAGAACTATTTGATCTTTCTATCGTACTATTAGCATTTTACCTCGTTTTAATAAAATTCTGGAAACTTTAATCACCTTTGAATTGGTTAAGCATCACATTTTGCAGGTCTTCTTTCGGATAAGCTATACAGATTATATATATTCAAAAACATTCAAATCATCTAATTTGGATACATTTGATAAGAAAACAGCGTTATTTTACTGGATTGCAACTATGAGGATGTGCGTTGTGAGGCAGTGGATATCGGCTCGGAACGAAAAATCGAGGAGCCGAGTTCGAATTCCAGTTGAATTCATTGCATTCACTTACGCGCAAATACCTTTGGGAAAGGTATTAATCCGTCTCTTCCTTCCAGTTATGGGTTAAATAACAGGGCAGATTGGGTTCTATAGCCTTGGTTGGCAACCAGTCTACCGCAGAAGGCAATGGCAACCTACTGCTGGATAATCTTCTGCCCAGTCAGTCATGTCTCTTTCGAGACATGATCGCTCAAGCGTGTTTCACGTACGGCTCCTAACTGACTGAACTACGAGTAGCTTGTAACCATCTATTAAGTTTGTCATATGAAAATCTAGATGTTACGAAAAATTCAAAAGCCCAAACAAGAACTGATGATTCATTTCTTACGGTATATCAACCCTTTGCAGGTTATTTAAAGACAGGAAAAATTTTTAAATTGTAAGATTTTTTTTTAGATAATAATGATCTATTGATACAAATCTTTGTTCTTCACTCATTGCTGTGGGAGAAATAGTTGATTCATAAATTTCCCAAGAAGAGTTACACGTAAGTGAATATAACGGACCAAGCTGGAATTGAAAATTGACTCTCCGATTAAAAATTACGAGTCATCTAAGCTTACAACACTTGGTATTCCCAAGCGGTCACCCATCTAGCTAATGACGAAGCAGAATGTTGCTTAACTTCGATGATCCCACAGGAACCGGTATTTTAACGTGATATAGCCGTAAGCTCAAATAACAAATTCTAACTTACAAATACTTTTAGTTTTGAGTGACATAACTTACATATTTGCTTAAAAATTATTTTTCTTCTGATCACTTGTTAACTTCTTAATGTCACATCGCTTCGCCAATCTGGAATTAGTAAAAAAAAAACCTGGTTTTCAGATGTCTGCATACCAGCATTCAATATACAACATTCATTTTCAAAAAATTTTAATTGTAAGCCCAAACAAGAAATTGTAACTTACAAATTCTTAAAATTTTGGGTGACATAACTTACATATTTGCTTAAAAAATATGTTTATTCTGGTCACTTGTTAACATCTTAATGTAACATCGCTTCGCCAATCTGGAATTATTAAAAAAAACCTGTTTTTCAGATGTCTACACACCAGAGGATGTGCGTTGTGGTACAGTGGATATCGGCTCGGAACGAGAAGCCGGGGAACCGAGTTCGAATTCTAGTTGAATTCCTTCCATTCACTTACGCGCAAATACCCTTGGGAAAGGTATTAATCCGTCTCTTCCTTCCAGTTATGGGTTAAATAACAGGACAGATTGGGTTCTATAGCCTTCGTCGGCAACCGATCTACAGCAGAAAGCAATGGCAACCTACTTGGTATAATCTTCTGCCCAGTCAGTCATGTCTCTTTCGAGACATGATCACCCAACCGTGTATCACGTATGGCACTTAACTGACTGACTGACACACCAGGATTCAATCTTCAACATTCGTTTAAAAAATCTTAATTAAATATCTGGAATACTTTCTAAACGTGGCGTTAATTATCCGCGTTGTTCTTTACTTTATTTGTTTTCTTGTGATCAATATGACTTGATGAAACCGCGCACAAGACAAATAAGGTTTCATAGTTTGAAGCTAGTCTGAAGGTGTTAATGATGGGCTTGAAAAATACGAGGCATATGGAAAAAAAGGATGCTACGTTGCAATTGTGACATGAGAACAAACATTTGTAACGGGATAACAAGCATTTGTTACGTGATAACTAATACTTATAACATAAGAACAACCAGCTTTAAAACATTTGTAGCATGAAAACAAACATTTGTACCGTGATAACAAACATTTGTAATCTGATAAATATTTATCACATGAAAGCATTTATAAAACATTTCTAACATGTAAACAACCATTTGTAAAATATCTGTCACATGAGAAGAAGCATTTTAAAAATATTTATATCATGAGAAGAAATATTTGTAAAACATTTCTAACGTGAGAACCTGCAGTCGTAAAACATTTGTATCATGAGAACAAACATTTGTAATACAAGAGTAACACGAGGAAAATATTTGTAAAATGTTTGCAACATGAGAACAAATGTTTGTAAAATGTTTGTAATATGGGAACAAACTTTTTGAACATTGAAACAAATATTTGTAAAATATTTGTAGCATTAGAATAACATTTATAACATAAGAATAAATATCTGTAACATTTATAGGATACAAATCCTATCTCATCCGTCAACTAACTAAAGCACGCTAAGTAAAATAGCACAACTGCAAAATCGGATACAAACGACTAAAAGTATTTTGGAAAAACCTATAACAGACAAATTAAAACTGCACATCCGCAAAAGTGGATACGAACGACTAAAAACATTTTGGAAAAACCCAAACCAAGGCAATATTCAAAAGTCAGTGTGAAAAGCAAAATTATGGATCCTGATTGGATTAGAAATAAAAATAAAATTCAGATAAGACATTTTTCACACCTAGATGCAAAAATGCTCGCTGAAGCCGGCAACAAGAAAAACTCCCCTATTTAAATCAGCTTGCTGACCAGTTAAATTTAGTCAAAGTGGGAGCGGCGGTATCTGACAGCATCTCACAATGTAAGGAAGAAACTTCCAGCTGACTCGGTCACGTCTCGCCGACCTCTTCGTCCAACTTTCTTTACTTCTTTTTCACTCTACGCCACCAAAGGGAACAACAACCACCACAACAACAACAACAGGACACGCTAAGTACTCCTTCTTTATTTCTTCTTTCTTACCCTGTCGCCAACCTACCAAAGAGAGGAAGAAACATAAGACTTTACATTCTACTGCTAACAAACCATGAACTCTAAACTTCTGTGGATATTTTAAATGCTTATATTTCTCTTTGAACAATTTTAACTACGAAACCGCATTCATTTTTTTAATGAACATTTTTCTTCTCACAAATGTGTTATCGTGTTCAGTTAACAAAATTTCACTTATATTTTCTTCTTACAATTTTGTTATTCTGTTAATAAATGTTTTACTTTAATGCAGACACAAAATATTTTATCCTTCCACATTTCAACATTTTTTATGCCCATCTGCCTTGAATTTTGATTGTGTCGGCCTTCTTTTGTGTTTTATAATGAATTTCTTGTGAATTGGACTTTCGGCATTTTTTTTAAGTTTGCGTTACAAAAGTTTTCTTTATGCGCAATCTGACAGTAAACATTGCACTTATGTTTCTTAAATGGGCAAAAACCTGTGTAATGGCAGTCACCACAAAACCAACAAGATGGTGGGGGTCTTCGTTTTTTTTTTTTGCTTGGATGTTTCCTGTTAACGACAGGGTTTTGTTTTTTTGCACTAACATGGCGTCTCTTTTAATGCTTAAAAGTTTGTTGCAATCAGTTGTCAGAGCTTGAATTGAGATGTTTTTATCGTAATTCAATTTGGAATGTAGTCTGCTCCAAATATCGCTGTATGATTTAGACGTCAGCCATGTAATAAAAATTAAACTTTTAAAACTGATCCTCTGTCAGGGAATTTAGTTTAAATTTTTCACATTCCTGATGTACGATTCCAGCAAACATTATATAATCGTCTTCATCATTTCTTCTAATTTGAACTAATTAAACTGAATTATCTAAATGAAGAAAATGGAACTGGTGAAATGATAAACTTCACTACTTATACCATGTTTGGTGACCAGTCAGTCAGTCCAGCATGGGAGCAGTTAGATGACAGACGTTGTGGCAATGTAAAAAAAGAAATTTCAAGAAGCCAACCCAGTACATCACAGATTCATTCAACCTTTTCTTCCAATTTTCCTTTTCATTTTTACTCTCTTACTTTCTAAAGGAAGCAACAGCAACAGGACACATTAAGTACAATTTCTTTATTTGTTTTACCTTCTTTCTCACCCTGTTGCCAACCCTACCAAAAAGGGGAAGGAACATAAGACTTTACATACTGCTACTATCAGTATACGCCAGGGACACTTGGCTACTATCTCTAAATTTCTGTCGACATTTTAAATACTTTTCTCTTTGAATAATTTTTAACTACAAAACTACATGCATTTTCTCGATAAGCATTTTTCTTCTCCCAAATGTGTTATAGTGTTCAGTTAATGAAATTTCACTTATATTGTTCTTCTTACACTTTTGTCATTCTGTTAATAATTTTTTGGTTTTATGTAGAAACGAAATATTTTATCCTTCCATATTTCAACATCCAACCTTCAACCTTTTGATATTTAAATTGTGGGAACTTCGGGCGTGTTTAGGACAAGGCTAATTTACTAAATTACTAACGCCCCTACAAATGAGAACAAATTTTGTTATGAAGCAAAGATACTGATCTCTATCCTTGCACAAGAAAATTATTTTCTTTCTTTGATATGTGCATATTTTGAACTTCGAACTAATTGTTTCGCCAACTAATCAAGTAAGAATTTAATCTTTTATTCCCACTTGGCGCCAAATTCTAGTTAACTGACATTTTTGCTCAAATTAGTCTTGTCGTTTGTTGTTTAAAGTTTTGATCATCACCACTGCAGTTTCCTCGTCTCGAAGCTTTATTTCCGGTTACTATTTTCCTTATAAACCTTTCACTGGAACAATGTGTATGATTTCAAGGAATTAAAAACATAATATCACGTCTCGGCTTTTCAGGCGTAAACGAACCATCATCTGTGGAGGCGGCAACGCGAGTGAATGCTTAAATACTGCTGAATAAACACGTATGTTTACTTTGCGCCATGAAGCAATGATGGCGTTCATCCGTTTTCAACAAAACCATCCACTTTTTTCTTTCTTTTTGCTTCTTTTATTCTTTTAGTCCAATCAAAATGTCAGTCCCATCTGACCAAAGCGGAAATACGCGGATGACAATTAAATCTGGAGCCATTTTCAAATGGAGGCCAACATTTCTCCACAAAAGTGATATACGGCGTAGCCAGTGAGCTGCTTTTAACGCTACGTCATTCCCGCCCTTTCTTGAATACAAATTATTCAGATACATCCGCATATAAAATGAGAAAGAGGCAATAAGAAACAGGGATCCGACACGATTTATATTTATGTCGTTATTAGTAGTAGGCCGGCCATATTTTATATACGAGGTTTTCCTTCGTTCGTCCTTTCCTCTATTTTGTCTTTCCCGCCGTCTTTCCTTCATTCTCCCTTTATTTCTTATTCTCTATTCGCTTTCGTTCATTTTCTACACTCGATTTTGTCTCTGCTTTTTCATAGTTTATCATTCTCCATACGTTTATTTTTTTCCTTATCTCGTACGTTCTTTCTTTTTCTATCATTCTTTTTTTTTTTTCTTTGTTTATAATTCACTCTTCTCTTTCTTTCTGTCTGTACAGCTCTACGGTTCCCTTTTACTTTTTCCTTTACCTTCTATCTTTTTCCTTGTTTTTCCTTCTTTCCACTTTTCTTTATTTTTCCTTCTTTCTTTCTCTTCATGACTCACACTTCTCTCTCTTTATCTCTCTACAGCTCTACAAATCCCTTGAAATTTTTTCTCTACCACGCATATTTCTCCTTGTTTTTCCTTCCCCCTACTTTTCTTTGTTTTTTCGTCTCTCGTTCGTTCTTTCTTTAATTTTATAGTTTCACTTTCATTCCCATGAGTTCTACAGATCCCGTTTGCTGTTTTTCTCTGCCTTCCGTCATTTTTCGTATTCTTCTTCATCTTTCAATTATATTTGTACCTCCCAGATAATCAGTGATGCCAAAATTTCCAGTATTTTTCTAAGAGTTTTTACAACTCAAGACGGCTATATCGTGTTGAATACACCGGTTCCCGTCCGATCACCGAAGTTAAGCAACATCGATCCTGGTGAGTACTTAGACGGGGGACCATTTAGGAATAACAGGTGCTGTTAACGTAAGGACCAAGAATGGTCTACCGGTCCTCCAGGTTTGGGTGTTGGGCGAAGGGCTAACAAACCTGCCCTATAAAAAACAGTTTGTTACGGAATTAGTAACAAAAAGTTGCTGCCCTACACACCATTGGATAAAATGATGAGGAGTATCGATATGGCAGCCAGTCATAGTTCGTTTATTTTCACATTCCCATGATTAACATTGATGAGGCTTTTTTGATTCAAGTCCTTAAATCGCTTTATCTGTATATTTGAACACCTCAGGACCGATATGATTGACAGTCTTAGTTCGTTTATTTTCACATTCCCATGATTAACATTGATGGGGCTTTTGTGATTCAAGTGTCTAAATCGCTTCATCAGTATTTTTGAACACCTCAGGACCGATAGCATTGACAGTCTTGGTTCGTTTATTTTCAAATTCCCATGATTAGCATTGATGGGGCTTTTCTGATTCAAGTGCCTAAATCTCTTCATCATTATTTTTGGACACCTCAAGACCGATAGGATTGACAGTCTTCGTTCGTTTATTTTTACATTCCCATAATTAACATTGATGGTACTTTTGTGATTCAAGTGCCTAAATCTCTTCATCATTATTTATGTTCACCTCAGGACCGATATGATTGACAGTCTTAGTTCGTTTATTTTCACATTCCCATGATTAACATTGATGGGGCTTTTGTGTTTGAATTCCTTAAATCGAATCATAAATATATTTGAACACCTCAGGACCAATAGGATTGACTGTTTTAGTTCGTTTATTTTCACATTCCCATGATTAACATTGATGGGGCTTTTGTGTTTGAAGTCCTTAAATCGAATCATAAATATATTTGAACACCTCAGGACCAATAGGATTGACTGTTTTAGTTCGTTTATTTTCACATTCCCATGATTAACATTGATGGGGATTTTGGGATTCAAGTGCCTAAATCGCTTCATCAGTATATTTGAACACCGCAGGACCGATAGGATTGACAGTCTTAGATCGTTTATTTTCACATTCCCTTGATTAACATTGATGGGGATTTTGTGATTCAAGTCCTTAAATCGCTTCATCAGTATTTTTGAACACCTCAGGACCAATACGATTGACAGTCTTAGTTCGTTTATTTTCACATTCCAATGATTAACATTGATGGGGTTTTTGTGATTCAAGTGCCTAAATCGCTTCATCAGTATATTTCAACACCTCAGGATCGATAGAATTGACAGTCTTAGATCGTTTATTTTCACATTCTCATAATTAACATTGATGGGGCTTTTGTGATTCAAGTCCTTATATCGCTTCGTCATTATTTTTGAACACCTCAGAACCGATAGGATTGTCAGTCTTAGTTCGTTTATTTTCACATTCCCATAATTAACATTGATGGAGCTTTTGTGTTTCAAGTACTTATATCGCTTCGTCATTATTTTTGAACACCTCAGGACCGATAGTATTGACAGTCTTAGATCGTTTATTTTCACATTCCCATAATTAACATTGATGGGGTTTTTGTGATTCAAGTGCCTAGATCGCTTCATCAGTATTTTTGAACACCTCAGGACCGATAGGATTGACAGTCTTAGTTCGTTTATTTTCACATTCCCATAATTAACATTGATGGAGCTTTTGTGATTCAAGTACTTATATCGCTTCGTCATTATATTTGAACACCTCAAGAGCGATAGAATTGACATTCTTAGTTCGTTTATTTTCACATTCCCATGATTAACATTGATGGGGCTTTTGTGATTCAAGTCCTTAAATCGAATCATCAGTAGATTTGAACACCTCAGGACCGATAGGATTGACAGTCTTAGATCGTTTATTTTCACATTCCCATGATTAACATTGATGGGGCTTTTGTGATTCAAGTGCCTAAAACTCTTCATCAGTATATTTGAACACCTCAGAACCGATAGGATTGTCAGTCATAGTTCGTTTATTTTCACATTGCCATGATTAACATTGATGGGGCTTTTGTGTTTGAAGTCCTTAAATCGAATCATAAATATATTTGAACACCTCAGGACCAATAGGATTGACTGTTTTAGTTCGTTTATTTTCACATTGCCATGATTAACATTGATGGGGCTTTTGTGATACAAGTCCTTAAATCGAATCATCAGTAGATTTGAACACCTCAGGACCGATTGGATTGACAGACTTAGATCGTTTATTTTCACATTCCCATAATTAACATTGATGGAGCTTTTGTGATTCAAGTACTTATATCGCTTCGTCATTATATTTGAACACCTCAGGAGCGATAGGATTGACAGTCTTAGTTCGTTTACTTTCACATTCCCATGATTAACATTGATGGAGCTTTTGTGATTCAAGTGCCTAACCCGCTTCATCATTATTTTTGAACATCTCAGGACCGATAGGATTGACAGTCTTAGTTCGTTTACTTTCACATTCTCATCATTAACATTGATGGGGCTTTTGTGATTCAAGTCCTTAAATCGATTCATCAGTATATTTGAACACCTCAGGACCGATAGGTTTGACAGTCTTAGTTCGTTTATTTTCACATTGCCATGATTAACATTGATGGGGCTTTTGTGATTCAAGTCCTTAAATCGATACATCAGTAGATTTGAACACCTCAGGACCGATTGGATTGACAGACTTAGTTCGGTTATTTTCACATTCCCATGATTAACATTGATGGGGTTTCTCTGATTCAAGTCCTTATATCGCTTCGTCATTATTTTTGAACACCTCAGGACCGATAGAATTGACATTCTTAGTTCGTTTATTTTCACATTCCCATGATTAACATTGATGGGGCTTTTGTGATTCAAATCCTTAAATCGAATCATCAGTAGATTTGAACACCTCAGGACCGATAGGATTGACAGTCTTAGATCGTTTATTTTCACATTCCCATGATTAACATTGATGGGGCTTTTGTGATTCAAGTGCCTAAAACTCTTCATCAGTATATTTGTACACCTCAGGACAGATTGTATTGACATTCTTAGTTCGTTTATTTTCACATTCCCATGATTAACATTGATGGGGCTTTTGTGATTCAAGTCCTTAAATCGAATCATCAGTAGATTTGAACACCTCAGGACCGATAGGATTGACAGTCTTAGATCGTTTATTTTCACATTCCCATGATTAACATTGATGGGGCTTTTGTGTTTGAAGTCCTTAAATCGAATCATCAGTATATTTGAACACCTCAGGACCTATAGGATTGACAGGCTTAGTTCGTTTATTTTCACATTCCCATAATTAACGTTTATGGGGTTTTGTGATTCAAGTGCCTAAATCTCTTCATCGTTATTTTTGAACACCTCAGGACCGATAGTATTGACAGTCTTAGTTCGTTTATTTTCACATTCCCAAGATTAACATTGATGGGGCTTCTCTGATTCAGGTGCCTAAATCGCTTCATCAGTATTTTTGAACATCTCAGGACCGATAGGATTGACAGTCT
Source organism: Ascarosepion bandense (assembly GCA_037127315.1). Classification (NCBI taxonomy): domain Eukaryota; kingdom Metazoa; phylum Mollusca; class Cephalopoda; order Sepiida; family Sepiidae; genus Ascarosepion; species Ascarosepion bandense. The sequence continues at coordinate 2,041,564 of JBBBDQ010001380.1, read as the reverse complement.
TAGTTCGTTTATTTTCACATTGCCATGATTAACATTGATGGGGCTTTTGTGATACAAGTCCTTAAATCGAATCATCAGTAGATTTGAACACCTCAGGACCGATTGGATTGACAGACTTAGATCGTTTATTTTCACATTCCCATAATTAACATTGATGGGGCTTTTGTGATTCAAGTCCTTAAATCGAATCATCAGTATATTTGAACACCTCAGGACCTATAGGAGTGACAGTCTTTGTTCGTTTATGTTCACATTCCCATGATTAACATTGATGGGGCTTTTGTGATTCAAGTCCTTATATCGCTTCGTCATTATTTTTGAACACCTCAGGACCGATAGAATTGACAGTCTTAGTTCGTTTATTTTCACATTCCCATGATTAACATTGATGGGGCTTCTCTGATTCAAGTCCTTATATCGCTTCGTCTTTATTTTTGAACACCTCAGGACCGATAGGATTAACAGTCTTAGTTCGTTTATTTTCACATTCCCATAATTAACATTGATGGGGCTTTTGTGATTCAAATCCTTAAATCGATTCATCAGTATATTTGAACACCTCAGGACCGATTGGATTAACAGTCTTAGTTCTTTTTTTTTCACATTCCCATAATTAACATTGATGGGGCTTTTGTGATTCAAGTCTTTATATCGCTTCGTCATTATTTTTGAACACCTCAGGATCGATAGGATTGGCCGTCTTAGTTCGTTTATTTTCACATTCCCATGATTAACATTGAATGGGGATTTTGTGATTCAAGTCCCTATATCTCCTCCACGTTATTCTTCTACAACTCAGCACCGATATGACAGCCAGTCTTAGTTCGTTTATTTTTTGCAATCCCTTAATAAACATTGATAGCGATTTTATGACTGAAGTCAGTAAATCGTTTACTCGGAATTTTTGTAATCCTCGCAATTCTTAAGGACACAAATCTCCAGTCGTCATGATAATTTTTCATTCTTATTTCAAGTGCTTATTCTTTTTATATTTGTTACAGCAACCGGTGCAGTTGTGATATTGAATTCTGCATTTTTCTCACTTCCTGTACAATGTCCTCATGTTTGTAAGTTCATTGTTAATATTTTTATTAAATCATTTCATTATTTTTTCAATTTTATTTAAGGGGGCCGATTTCATGGTCATATTTGAAAATATGTTTTTCGAATGCTGAATACACTGGGCTAGCAATAGTCATTATTTCAGATCCATAGCTATCTAGATTGCATTGCGTATCCATCTATGTACGTTTCTGTTGTTTAGCACGTCGATTTTCACAGGTCATGCAAATGATGGGCAGTGCGCCAGGAAGCGACATTTTGACTGTCGACAGAATGCGCAAATATTGCATTGATTCTTGGCAGAAGCGCCGATCCATACAACATATTATCATAGTGTATAAGTATACATAGGCAATCACGCGCACACAATGTGAACACACACACACACACACACACACACACACACATATATATATATATATATATATACATATATAAGAAAAAATTAAGGCAGATACGTTATTTCATGGTAAATCGGAAGTATGGGCCTATTTCAGGCGAACCATCATCAACTTCCGTCTTTATTGTACAGATGATTTTACACGAATTCGTGTAAAATCTTCTGTACAATAAAGACGGAAGCTGATGATTGTTTGCCTGAAATAGGCCCAGACTTCCGATTTACCATGAAATAACGTGTCAGTCTTAATTTTTTCTTATATTTGCTCTATATGTATTTATATACATATATATTTAGAGCTCACTCAGAAAGTTATCCTACAACTTTATGTACAGGATACTCCTTTGGATTCTTCTATATCTACACCGCATGCTTATATCTAAACTTATTTATAAATGGAACTTTGTCTGTGTGTGTGTGTGTGTGTGTGTGTGTGTGTGTGTGTGTGTGTGTCTGAGTGTATGTGTGTCTGAGTGCGTGTGTGTTCGTTACATATGGACTCCAAAACGGCTGAACCGATTTTCTTGAAAATTTACACAGTTGTACTATAAGCATCTGCGAGTGTTCTTAGGTAGGTTTTGTGTCGAGGTACCCCTGATAAATATTGAAAATCGAGTTATAGAGAGAGTGGTCCGATTTTAATCAAATTTCATACACTCATAGTCAAAGACATAAGAAACAATATTCAGAAGTTTCAAGGTTGCAGTTCTTACAATAGTGTCGAAAATCGGTAATATATATATATAAAAGGCAAGATGTTTGTGTGTATGTCTGTTTATCTGCATGTATGTCTGTACTTTTTTTCAGCCCTTTTATTTTAGTTTTTGCTTCGGGTTTGGCTCTAAGTAGGTATAATTGTAGTTCTTAGTCTCAGCCATGATACCATTTACTCAGAGGACTTATTTAGCCTTCAAAATTCAGTTTACGACGAAAAAATCTTATTTGATATCGATACCAGGAAATCAAAATTTGACTTACATCCATTCATTTTTTTTTCAGTCTACGGTTTTGCTTTAACTGGAAACAACTACTGGTTTTTAGTCTTTCGTGCCAACGTCCAAAGAGTCTGAGCTCCAGCACCATTGATTAGTTTTAAAGCTTTCATTACACCCGAGCCACGCCGCGCCATACTGCTAGTACATATATATATATATATATATATGGCAGCTGTTTATTCGATTAGGTGGATTATCATTTATGATCAATAGAAATGCATATTCTAGCTCCGCTTGAATATATATATATATATATATATATATATATATATATATATATATATAGTTATTAATAACCAGTTTTTAGTCATAATTAGATTAGACGAGTATACAGTTGTATTAAAAACAACTCAGTATATATATAATGTACAGCATTTGAATCCTTTTCTTTTCATTTGGAAACCAGTTCTTTACGCATCCTTGATTCCAAATGTTCGCTATCTTCATACGGTTTGTAATTACTGATTTTAAAATATATAACAGATTTTTACGAACGTGCAACTTCAAGTTTAAAATAACTAAAGTTCTCAAAATTAGAGAGGAATTTTTAAGGATTTTAAACACTTTTTTCCCAGTTTGTATGATCTTAAAATCTAAATTTTGGTAAAATTATATCCTAACATCGCTTCGGATGTTTCATTCAACAATGTTCTTTCTTCATGAAATAATGGCTAACTTTTCTTCTTGGCACAAACTGCAGACATCAACACTATTGTAATGTTTGGCTTTTTATTAGACTTCCTGTTATATCAGGGTTTTTACCGTTTTTTTTCTTTTTAATTTCCACGCGTTTGTACCAGTTTGGTACAACTTTTAAGGTGTTCTAAGGGATGTGCGTTGTGGTGCAGTGGGTATCGGCTCGGAACGAGAAATTGGTAGAGGCGAGTTCGAATACCAGTTGAATTCGATGCATTCACTTACGCACAAATACCCCCTGGGAAAGGTATTAATTCATCTTTTCCCTCCCGTTATGAGTTAAATAACAGAACAGATTGGGTTCTATAGCTTTGGCTGGAAACCAGTCTACCGCAGAAAGTACTGACAACTTACTGTGGGATATTCCTCTGCCCAGTCAGTCATTTCTTTATCGAGTCATGATCGCCCAAGCGTGTATCACGTATGACACTTAACGGACAGACTGACTGACAGAATTATATTTATAACTTCCGGTGATAATTTTGTTTTAAAATTCCTCTGTGAAATTCCTTGGTCATCTTCTTTGCTCGGCCATTGTCTAGTTAGTTGACTCCCATACCTCCCCCCCCGCATACACGCACGTAGTATCCAAAAAGATAAAATAATTCTTCTATCACTGGTTGAGCACGTGCTTTTTTTTTTTGGTGGGTGGGGTTGGGAACAACTTTACTAGTTAGTAATGATTTTGCTTTGATTTTATTTTATTTTAATTTTTTTTGTGGCTAATTTTAAAATTTTCATAGTTATTTGAACGAGTGCGTTTTTTTTTTTGTTTTTTTTTTTGTATTTTTCTTCAAAGAAATTTTTTTTACTGGAATTTAACTAAGTTAAAACTTAGTTAACTCAACGCCCCTAATTTTTATTTTTATTTTTTTTTATCCAATTAGAGTAGATAGACTAAACTATCGCCCGGTTCACACTCCACCCACGTCTATTGTACAGGTGTAGAGGCTCATCCCTTGTTCCCTGTTCAGGATGTGGTTTCCGGCTTTCTCTTTTCCAATCTTTTCACTTATTTTCTTTTTTTTGTTTTCTTTTTCATTTTTTTTTTCAATTGGAGTAGATAGACTAAACTATCGCCCGGTTCACACTCCACCCACGTCTATTGTACAGGTGCAGAGGCTCATCCCTTGTTCCCTGTTTAGGATGTGGTTTCCGGCTTTCTCTTTTCCAAATCTTTTCACTCTCACGTAGCCCCCTGCCCATCAGTGGCGTTACCGCCTTGCTCGGGGTGATATGATTAAAAAAAATACCTATTGTTGTGGGATCTCCCCTGTTTCTACGATAATCGACTCGACTCGAATATACATATACTCTTGTCATAGTGAGTTACGGCAGAGAACCGTAGAGATCTGTAAGTTACCGAACGATACCGAAGTTTCACAGAGAATGCGCGTCAGTAGCTCTGAGCTCCACTCAGCTAGAATAGTATTACGCAGCACTCGTCAGTTCCGACGTAGACTAATTATAGCACGGCTTCACTTCAAAGACATATGTTTTTTTTCTAAAAATCTTTTTTCTAATACTTTAACCCATTTATAAACGCTAGTTTTGTTTGACACATATCGAGCGTCTCTAAAATATGGAAATCTTACTTTTTTCTTTTCTTTTTCCTTCTCCTTCTTACCCCTTCCTCCCTCTCTTTCTGTTTTGTTTAACCAACTTCTCAATCAAACACCACTTCCTATCCCATCCGTTAACCCCTTTCCATTTGTAAAGCTAGACAAAGCCAAATTTTCAAATTTTTCCACTTACAACTCAATCTAAAAGTAAAATTGTCCAAAATCTAAAAATAGACATTGATTGCTAACCGGTTTTTTTTTTTGTGACGTAAATTTTTTTACTTCCGCCGGTGAATTCTTAACCTTCAATTTTTTTATTTCTTTTTTATTTCATTTTGAAATGTGGTAGTTGCCGATGAGATGTGAAATCTCTCTTAAAGATTTCATTTTGAAATGATCATTCAATAGTTTTGAACATCAAAATTTATTTTATTTTATATATATATATATATATATATATATATGTTACTTACTAATCGCATTCCTGTATTTCTAACCTGTTTTCAAGTTTGTATCTTTAAGTTTAATATAACTTATTTTTCTTTCTCAAATATCTGCTTTTGGTGTTCATTATTTTGTGCGGTTCCTCACTCGGAATCCACAACAATTACTATAACACATTTTTGAAGATATAACCCGAAGTGGAGTGATAGGCTACACTGCTACCGTACGACCATTGCGAGTCCTAATTTTAGTATTACTACCTAACCCGTATTTATCGTTCTACTAACAGAGTTCCAAGTATTTGTATTTTGCTGTGTCTAATATATATATATATATATATATATATATATATATATATCGTAATTCTTTATTTTGGTTGTTGTATTATTTCTTGCTGTACTCTTAACCGGGTCCACGACATTTGCCAAATATGCTATGTTATTAGTCCTGAGCTGCCATCTCTGCTTCAGACACTTTCCCACCACTGTAATGTAGCTGTCCTGTACCTTTTCTATAAATAGATTTATGCTAATTGTTTTGGTAAACTTTCTTCTTTGGTACCTAGACTTTATGAACTTGTGCGCAATACAAGATTAGTGGCAAGACCTTATCATTTTACAGTTGAAATTTCTAGACGTAACCGTAAGTTCTATGCTAACAGTTTCTTCTCTCGCACTTCTCTATTATGAAACATTAGTTTTGATCTTCTAAATTCTACAAGCAGTGTCACTCGTTGTCTTCTGGCTTCTTAATCTTTCTTGCTTTGTTAGTCTTGATCCTTAATAGTGTTTTGTTTCTCATATTCACTCACACCCAGTAAACTCTCTACGTCTTAGCGACTTTATTGACCTCTTCTTTTAGGACGTAGGCGATCATGGTTCTCCACGTCTCCCTATCCCTGGTAGCTCTTAGCACGCTTTCTCCTGTAACACCACGCAACTCCCGTTCCGTCATCCACCTGATCAGGCCCTGCAAATATGTTGTCCGCTACTTTCCTCTGTCTCTTTTTCCCTCTATCTGGCCTGTCAGTATCAGGTTCTCCAAGCTCTCCTTCCTCATTGCATGTCCCAGGAACTTTATCTGTCTCTTCCTGATGCTCAGTATTAATTTCCTTTTCGTTTCCATCCTTTCCAAGACCTCATCATTGCTCACATGCTCGATCCATGATATTCGTGGAATCCTTCTGTAGAACATTTCAGTTGCTTCAAGTTTTTCCTTCATCTTTAATGATATTATTCAGCATTCACTGCCATATTGAAGGACGGACAGCACGTAGCAATTCAGTACTCTCTTCTTTGTTTATAGCAAAATTGTCCTGTTTCTTAATACTTTACTCAACTTCTGGAATGCTTCCTTCGCTATGCCAATTTGCCTTTGGATCTTTGTGTCGCACTTTCCGTCTTCTGTTATAACGCTTTCCAGGTATTTCTATATGAATCATGGGCAATGCATTTAGCAATGTCTAGAGAGCATCAGTGTGAACTCACCTTCACTGATTGTGAAAGATTTGGGTATCATTGAGTAACTCACTTGAGTACAGGAAGCATGCATGGCAACCATCTATTTACCTTATGAACTACAAAAATATAGATGTGATAGATATTAATGGTATGTGATATTTTTATGCAGGAGTTCCCTGAGATATGAAAACTCTTTCAAGGGTGGAACAACATTTGAGAAACACTGCTCCATGTTATTATTAGACAAAAAACATCTGACAAAGTGAAATTTCTTTTTGGCTCTCCATTGAAATGTTGTTGCTGCCATATTGAAGAACGAACATATCACCTACTTGGGGTAAATTAATTTGAATTTTAAAACAATAATTCCGTTTTTAAATTCCGTTCTACTTATTTTCATTAATTTGTTTGTTTTGTTTTTTTTTTTGTCTTTTTTTATTTCTTTGTTTTGCTAATTTATTATTTTGACTGTTTATTTCTTAGTATATTTAATACTTTATTCATCCGTTCATTTATTCAGTCGTTTTTACATTGGTTTTTTACCTCACACATTTCTTCCATCCTTCGTTCATTTATTCCATCTTTTTTCTTGTTGAAGAGCAGCTGACACACTTCTAGAGCTCTCAAAGATGGAATGATCTGTAAATCAAAAGTGCTATATGAAGATTAATAGCAGTCAGGATTTCGGACCGTCTGAAAAGATGGACTGTGTGCATCAGTCGATCACTTGGTCCGACTCTCTGCCTTCCGGCGGAAAGGAACCCAGACGGGGTTCCGCCGAAGGGTAGAGTCACGTCTGGTGAAAAGCAAACAAAAATGTTAGTCCGGGCTTACAGGCTCGGTTTTACTCACTTTAATATGCCTTGTGCTGCATCTATCTCAGGCTTCTGTCTACGTTAAGAGGTCGTAAATAATTCGTAGTGTCATTGACAATTATTTTCAGACTGTGCTCTTTGCGACACTAACAACTTAACCTCGCCTCTTTTTCCAGTTATTGTTATTCTGTTTTATCTGTGTTTGTCTTATTTGTACTTAATATCTATTAGCACGGTATTGTGCTGTAAATATTTCAGCACACATAATCTGGTATCGTACGGCCACCACGGCGATACAACACTTTTTTTTATTTGTAAATTTTCACCTTTATATTCCCTAATTTTTCATATCTAGATATTTTCATGTTTTTCGCCTTCTCTTTCATTTGCTTACTCGTTGTAATCGGGTAAGCAGACAGGACTATTTTAGATTAGGTCCCTTGTCGTGCATATTGTGATCTGTTTTAATTTCAAAGTCCCAAAGTTTTTTAACATCTTTTTCTTTAATAGATTCTTCCATATTGTTTTGTGTTTTGTGTGCATAAGTTTGAATAATCAAGATCATAATTTCTTTTGTTCCTAACCAGTCAAATCTTTTCTTTCTTTTCTAAAACTATTTCTTATTGTCTTTCCTTTTCCACTGATTGATTATCTTTTAATTCCAATCGAGATAAATGGTAAGCACCGTATGACTGTCTTTTAGATTTTAACGCAGTCCTTCCTCTCATCAAATACGCTTTGATCAAAATTGTTTTTTGCCTTCTTTCTTTCTTTCTTTCTTTCTTTCTTTATCTATATGTACGAATATTTACCGGAATGTCGATTGCTCTAATGACTACTGGCACTATCGAAAAATGAAATATTGAAATTCTATTAATAATAAACATTATAAAGCTAGGAAATATTTTAATAAAAGACAAAAATTCACACTGGAGTAGCCAAAAATGCCCTTCAAAAGACAAGCAAAGTATTAAGAAACAGGAAGAAATCTTCAAAAACAAAGAAAGTATTAAATTGTTATGTAATATCAGTGGTGGAGTGGATATCGGCTCGGAACGAGAAATCGGGAAGCCGAGTTCGAATTCCAGTTGAATTCATAGCATTCACTTACGCGTAAATACCTTGGAATCCGTCTATTCCCTCCAGTTATGGGTTAAATAACATGACAGATTGGGTTCTGTAACCTTGGTCGGCAAAAAGCAATGGCAACCTACTGCGTGATAATCTTCTGCCCAGTCAGTTATGTCTCTTTCGAGACATGATCGCCCAAGCGTGTACCACGTATGGCACTTAACTGACTGACTGAAGATAATAGTTGAACACTTGATTAAGGTTTCTACTGGGCATAAAGTGGGGGATCCGTTTTATATTGTTATGAAGTAATAAACTGATCCCCCACTAATTACTACTAAATAATATAATACATCTCTTCCCTCTCTAGCTATGAGTCAAATAATAGGACAGATTGGGTTCTATAGCCTTGGTCGGCAAGCATTCTACCGCAGAAAGCAATGGCAACTTACTGCGGGATAATCTTCTGCCCAGTCAGTCATGTCTCTTTCAAGACATGATCGCCCAAGCGTGTATCACGTATGGCACCTAGACTAACTGACTGAATATCAGTCCTGCTATATAGTTGTGAATGCGGTACAATCTATTTGCAAATGAACAAAAGACTTGAGACAAAATAAAAGTGGTTCTACAGAAAGATGCTAAGGTGAGAGTGACTGAAACAGAGATGTTAGGTCAGGATCAATAACATTGCGGATTCTTCTTTGCATTTTATTATGAATCTCTAAGTGTAAATGTTTAGAAGAAGCACCAGACGATATGTGGTACCAATACTCAAAGCATGGACGAGAGATACATATAAATATGTAAGATAGATGCTGACAGGAAAAAAAAACGTCTGGCATGACACAGTGGAACCAGCCACATTTTTCTCACGTGATTGTTTTTCTTCTTCATGAATAAATCATTTTAGCTCTAAAATAACTTCTTCTTCTTCTTCTTCTTCTTCTTCTTCTTCTTCTTCTTCTTATTTTACGTTACATCTCTCTTCAAAACGTGGATGATCGTGGCTCTACACTGCTTCTTGTTTTTGCTTCTCTAAGTAATTTTTTATTTATTTCTATCCCTTTTATTCTTAGAAAATGGACCACGGAGATACCACTTTAATTCTTTTCCAGCAATCACTGTTATCTATCTTAACTTATTTATAAATGGAACTTTGTGTCTGTGTGTCTCTGTGTGTGTGTCTGTCCGTTACCTATAGACGGCCGAACCGATTTTCTTGAAAATTTACACAGTTGTACTATAAGCGTCTTGTTTTTTTTTAAAATTTTCTACAGCCGGGAAGTGCGAGAAAAGAAACTGTTGGAGTAGAAGTTGCGGTTGAATTTTATCGGTTTCACTGTAAAAGGGTGGGATCTAGCTGCCAATCTAGTTTCTCGTGCAAATTCGAACCTAGGGGGCACCAGTAATCTAAGTTCATCGGAGCAGAGGCCGTGAAAGTATTTATAGAAGAGACACAGGGAAGCCACGTCGCGCCGGTGAGAGAGAGACTGCAGGCGGTCTGCCAAGTCGGTATCGATCACATTACAGACCCTCCGCTGTACCTTGTCGAGAAGCCCGAGGAGAATAGCAGGGGCACCCGACCAGATATGGCACAAGTATTCAATGCACGTGCGGATGGTAGATTTATATATGTGCAGGTAGTTTCAGACGGGAAAAACTTCCCGGCCCTACACAGAGAACCGACTTTCTTAACAGCGAATTTAGCTATAGATTCTATATACTCATTCCACTTAGGGTCTGTTGTGAGAGTTAAGCCGAGGAGGCACAGTGTTTTGCTTTCAGGGAGACTAGCCTGATCCATGCTAATGGGGGTGGGGGTAGGAGTGACTGTCTGTGATGGTTAATATATAGCAGCTTCGTTTTGGAAGCATTAAAATTCAGGAGCCATTTCTTACCCCAGTCCGCCACGGATCGGAGGTCCTTTCCAAGCTAAGCAGCGAATTTTGCTTTGTCAGCCTCAACAGATTTTTAATCGATGCGAGAGTAAACTGTAAGATCAAATGTAAACTTCAATATCAAAGTTATATATTTGTATCGCCAGATGTAAGCAATGAGCAGCGTTTATAAATCCTTTGGTTGATTAATTCATTCATTTTTTTCCACGGATTATCAATCCTTTTGTAAGTTGAATAGTTTTAGTGTGTAAGAATTCTTTGAAATAATAATTGTTGTCATAAAATTTACTAATTAACCTATAGCTTGGGTAGAAGAGGCGGTTTCATGCTAAAAGTATTAGCTAATATAATGAACCCAATCAATATTGGAACTCGACTCGCCCATTAACAATTTCGACCCGTTATCCATTACATCCACGCTTACATCACCTGGTATCCCTAAGCGGTACCTATATAGGTACTGATCAAGCACGAAGTTGCTTAACTTTGCAGGAAATCTCAGAAATATAAGCAAGTAACATTTTGCATTGATTATATTGATTATTTTCTTGTGTCGTCATTTTTATTCTTTTACCATAAAAATTAAGTAAATAAATAATCCTTTTTTTATTATATACTAGCATCACAGCCCGGCGTTGCCCGTGCAACTCAGGACATTTTAGTAGTAGGACTTGGTTATATAAAAAAAAAAAAATATATATAAAAACTGTTGTTAAATTCCATTAAAAAATCTATTTTCTTTTGTTTTGCGTAAACGTGATTTGATGATTTGTGGGACATTGCAAACAACAATGCGTTTGTTTTTGTTTCAAAATTACGCGGGAAAATATTTACATTTTTGTTGACTAAATGAATTTAACATAAAAATAAAATTTATTTAATTCGTTTTACTGAAATTAGAAATATAAAAACTATTACGCTCTCAGTTCAGAAATTTTCGAAGAATATTTAAAAATGTAAACATTTAATTTACAAAAAAAAGTTACATTAATGCTTTATTTTTTTTTTTAATTTTATTTTCTGGAGTAAGAAATATTAAATCTGAAAAAAAAAGACTTAAATAATTTAATTAACTATTGGCACTGTTTGTTTTTTTTTGCATATTTTGTTTTTGTTTAAAAAACACTTTTTAAAAAAATATTTCTTTTGTTTCAAAATTACGGGGAAAAATAATCACATTTTTTGTTGACCAAATGAATTTTTAAAACGTCGGAATAAAAATTAAATATTAAGGCTCATTTTTTTTTTTTTAATAAAAAATTATTTTAGTCGCGTTTGACACGTGTGATTTGATTTCTGTGACGTAATCTAGCAACCATCTTAGATCTTAGATGTCTTACAGAGCAAATGTAAACAAACTGCACCACTGGCCAAAAAGTGCGAAAGGGAAAATTGCTGAATTTAAACCCAAAAAGTATGTGCCGACCTGGCTTCCCTGTAGATATGTGCTCCTAGAAAGTTTGAATGGTGTAGCTTAAAAAATGTAGGCCTGCACAGCTTACAGTCACACACAGATTCATAGATTGCCTTTCATATATGTAGATATTTCTGATTTAATTACTAATTTCTATTATTTATTATTTAAACAGTAATTTTTATAATAGTAATAATAAAAAGTTCTATTTTATGAAGAAATGTTATATAATAGGTGATCAATTTACAAGAAGTAATTGGCCCATTTTACGACGAATTGTTATTTTATAAGCTGTTCATTTTACGAACAACCTTAGGTTAACCTGAAGAAGACTACCACCACATTTAAATCTTTTTTTTGTTTTTTTGTTTGTTTTTTTTTTACTTTTCCCAGTGCAATTTTATCTATTACACCCTAAAGTTTCCGATTGACAAAAGAAGTTGGAAAAATTTCAACATTTAAACAATTTTAGTGGGGGGTCAGTTTTTCATACAACGTTATAGTAAATTGATCCTCTATTTTGGACCCACTCACCGATACGACATTACCACCACCTGTAAATTGGTTGATTATCAATTTTTTTTTATGTTTTTCAATGCAATCTTATCGATTAAACCGTAAACTTTCCGAGTGACAAAAGAATTTTTAAAATTTCAAACACTTAAACAATTTTAGAGTGGCTCACTGTTTCATACAACCTTATAGTAAATCGATTTTGTGCAATTAACTATTTTGCTTGCGCATATTCAACTATTGACTCCTTTGCGAAATTTTTGAATAGAACCATTCTTGGTATTATAAGTAGTTTATTTTACGATGAACCTCATACTCTGTTATCTAGTGTAAAATATATGTACATACATATGTATGTGTGTGACACGATAACTAGGCATATATGTATTTTATTATAATAGATTAAAATAGAAAATAGATTAGAATAGAAAATAGTTTAAAAACATATTTAACAAAAGTGAAAAAGAAGAGGAAAAAATAAATAAATAAACGCTTTTTCTTTTATGAGGAAAATTGTGGAAGAGACAACGGTATCCGATTACTGTTTTAAATCCTACCACTCTTCCGGTAAATATTTGACTCAGTGATTTAATGTGATAAAGAGATAAAGTTCAGCAGGTAGGTTTTCGAATGACCCGGTCAAAGGCTGTCCTTTACTGTATCTTGACCACACATTAAGAATTTTCCGGCGGAAGCTTTATTAAGATAAAAAAAAAGATAACTGAAATTTCAGACTTACAGTCGCCAATGTTTGTCACCGGTGGTCTAAAGCATTTCCGGATTTCCGGATTCATTTAAATAAATAAAAGTCAGTTAAGTGAGAGAGTCAGTGAAGTTGAGTCCGCCGGGCGTGTGAGTGAAGTAGAATCTCCGTTCGTCTTGTTTCGGCCAGTTCGGATTGGTTGATCTCCATTAGAGTTAGAGCTGTGTGACACATTCGCCTGCCCCAACCGAAAAGGCTAACTCTAAACGAATAAAGCATCCTTTTCAACTCATCCAAGTTGTGGAAGTTCGTTCCTTATAGTTCAATCTTGTACCCCCAGCTGTTCGGCCGACATTTTCAACAAACTCCCGGCAAACATCACAGCGTGGAGAACGGCTGCCGGAGAAAATTGTTAGGACGGACCGTTGGGGTGTTACATGTGTCTTACGTGTATGATAGATAACATTTATAAATCTAAATTTTTAAAATTTACTGGCGACTCGACTGCAGCCACTTTCCCATCGTCGAAATGTGGCCTCCCTCTGTCTATTCTATAAATACTTTCATGGCTTCTGCTCGGATGAGCTTAAGTCACTGATGCCTCCTCAACAGGTGTTTACCCGTGCAACCAGACTGGCAGCTGGGTCCCACCCATTTACAGTCAGGTTAGCCAAATGCAGACGACAATTCTACTCCTGCAGCTTCCTCTCTCGCACTTCCCGCCTGTGGAACTCACTCCCGTATTCTTGCTTTCCTGACGGCTACAACCTCCAGAAATTTAAATGCAAAGTTAATACTCATCTACTAACCACTGGACTCTAGCTCTCTCCCCTCCCCTGTATGGGTTGTGGGTAATAAATAATCCCTATGATATCCTTGCTTTATGGATGAAACAATATTAGAACAAAATTGATCTCATTGAACACAACGTTGGAAAATCTGACTTTCAGCTACATAAGATTCGACTGTGAAATTCTCTTCCAAACGATTGCTTCCCCGACGGCTACAATCTTCAGGAGTTTAAATGTAAGGTCAATAAACACCTCCTAACACACTAACCTGCTCCCATTCTATCAAGCACTCTTCCCATCTGCCCAACCCTCATCCTCGCTATCCTTACTCATCTGTCACCTTCCTCCTGTCATTCCCTATGTCTAACCACTCCTTCTCTTTACCTTCCCCAATGTAGCCCCATGCGCTATAGTGGCAGTGGATTGCCTTGCTTGGGGTGAGATGATTTTTTAAAAAAAATAGTTAGCAAATTTATCTCACTAGATCAATTACGACTGGTTTGTGAGGTCGATCTTCAATAGGTTCGCCACACGTTTCATTTTGTGCCACGTGTAGGCTAAGCTTAAAAAATAATTTTGCTCACCTCGATATTGTTTAATGGTTAGCAAGCCTGTCTAGCTAGATCATTTACAACTGAATCATGAGTTCGAAACTCATTGTGTGTTCCACATTCTCTTTTCCAGTCTTTTCACTTTTTTCTTTCTTTCCAATTGGAGTAGATAGACTAAACTATCGCCCGGTTCATACTCCACCCACGTCTATTGAACAGGTGAAGAGACTCATCCCTTGTTCCCTGTTTAGGATGTGGTTTCCGGCTTTCTCTTTTCTAATCTTTTCACTCTTACGTAGCCCCCTGCGCCTCAGTGGCGTTACCGCCTTGCTCGTGGTTATATGATTAAAAAAAAAACAAAAAAAAACATATAAGCTATGCTTGAAAAATTAAACTGCATTTCGATGTTGTGTAAAGATTAGCTCGCTAAATCAATGACGACTAAATAATGAGTTTGTTCAATACATTTAGTTTTGGGTTACATATATGCTACGTTTTTTGCTAGGATTTGTAATCGGAGGCCACAATTTGAACAACATAAGATACGCAGATGATACAGTGTTGATTGCAGACACAAAAAAGGAAACTACACGACCACCTACAGAAGGTAGCTGAAGAGAATAACAAAAAAGGACTACAAATAAACTGCAAGAAAAATTAACACATGGTCATTAGCAAAAAGAGCAACCCAAAATGGCAAATACAGGTGGGGAATCAAAATCAAGGAGGTACAAAAATGTAAATACCTGGGAAATGTTCTAACAGGACATGGAAAGGGAGAAGGCGAATTGGCATGGCGAATGTCGCATTCCAAAAGCTGAGTAAAGTACTATGACAAAGGAAATTGTCACTAGAAACAAAGAAGAGAGTACTAGATTGCTATGTGATGTCAGTTCTTCAATATGGCAGTGAATGTTGGACAATATAATCGAAGATGAAGGAAAAACTTGAAGCAGTGGAAATGTGATTCTACAGAAGGATGCTGCGGATATCGTGGACCGAGCATGTGAGCAATGATGGGGTTTTGGAGAGGATGGCAACGAAAAGGAAATTAATATTGAGCATCAGAAAGAGGCAACTGAAGTAACTGGGAGATGCAATGAGAAAGAAGGACTGATACTGACTGGCCGGATAGAAGGAAAGAGATACTGACTGGCCGGATAGAAGGAAAGAGATACTGACTGGCCGGATAGAAGGAAAGAGATACTGACTGGCCGGATAGAAGGAAAAAGAGACAGAGGAAGGCAACGGATAACATATTTGAAAGGCCTGAACAAGTGGATCGCAGAGTGGGGGTTGCGTGATGTTACAGGAGAAAGCATGCTAAGAGCCACCAGGGAGAGGGAGATGTGGAAAGCCATGATTACCTACGTCCTGAAAGAACAGGGCACATAGAAGATGAAGAAGAAGAAGATAAGCTACGTTTAAAAATAATTTCGGCAACTCAACGCTTCTCTCGCTAGATCAATTACGATTAGTGAAATCGATCCTCATTGGGTCCTATATTTCCAGCTTTATGCCACATCTTAGAAAATCATTTTGTTGTAATGTTTAGCTAACTTCTCTAGTTAGTTCAATTTTTTTAATCATTTCACTGGATGCAAATCGGGACCCTCACTATTGCAAATGAGGTTTACAATGAGAGAAAAGATTGGGTACAAGGATATTGAGGAAAGGATAAAAATTGTATAAATAAAATTTTATAAATAAAATTTTGTTGATGAATAAAGAAAATCTTATGAATAAAATTTTATTTATTCATAAATAAAATTTTATGAATAAAATTTTATATATAAAATTTTGTTGATGAACAAATTAAATTTTATGAATAAAATTTTATTTATTCATCAGCGGTCTGAACGAGGCACTTGTAAAGACTTTTCTTTACATTGCTGAAATAAATTCTGGATTTTTAAGACTGTTGATGAATAAATAAAATTTGATGAATAAAATTTTATATATAAAATTTTGTTGATGAATAAATAAAATTTTATTCATAAAATGTTATTTATTTATCAGTGGTCTGTAATGATTTTTCTTTACTTTGCTGATATTAATTCTGGATTCATAACCGTTTAATTATGTGCTAAATATTTTCTCAATATATATATATATATATATATATATATATATATATATTAAAAAAACACGAATAAAAAATGAATAAACGAATGAAAAATAAATTACATAAATTAAACGAAGCAATTAATTAATGAACGAAATAAAAAAAAAAGTGAACTGAATAAATAAAAAGCAAATGATAGAACTGAATATCTGAACAAAAGGACATAGCAAAAGAAAAATCTATCATGAGAATGAATGTCATAACAGATACACGATTCCCTTCCACACGATTGCTTCCCCGACGGCTACAATCTCCAGGAGTTTAAATGTAAGGTCAATAGACACCTCCTAACACACTAACCTGCTCCCATTCTATCAAGCACTCTTCCCATCTGCCCAACCCTCATCCTCGGTATCCTTACTCATCTGTCACATTCCTCTTGATATTCCCTATGTCTAACCACTCCTTCTCTTTACCTTCCCCTATGTAACCCCATGCGCAATAGTGGCAGTGGAATGCCTTGCTTGAGGTGAAATGATTAAAAAAAATACACAAACTAATGAATATATATATATATATATATATATATATATATATATATATCACGTTCGTACAAACCACCATCAAAGACGCTGACGTTATCCCAATATACGTATACGTTTGCACATACCTATCTATACAGTGTTCGACTTGCATTAGCACACATCACTTTACAGTTGCATTCAAATCCTTTAGCATTTTTCTCCCATTTTTTTTCGTTTTTTCCTTCTTTTTTTCCCTTCTTGTCTTTTCTTTTCCCTTTTATTCAATTTTACTGCCATCTTTGATCTTGGTTTGTTTTCCTTGTGGCTCTATTTTTACGTTTCTTTCTAATTTTTTCTTTCTTTTATTCGTTTCATTTATTTCTTTCCGTTTTGTTTTTCAGATTCTTTCATTTTCACAAATACAGATTATTCACCCTTAGTTTCATTACTAACTATATTTTTCTTCACTTTCTTTTAAACCCATTTTAATTATCACATTGAGAATTCGTTCTTTACTTTCAATCTTTTTCGTTATTCAACCATTTTTAATTGCTTCTTCCGCTTCTTCCTCCTTTCTTCATTAGTTTGTGTATCTGTTATGACATTCATTCTCATGATAAATTTTTCTTTCGTTCTGTTCTTTTATTCGGATATTCAGTTCTGTCATTTGTTTTTCTTTTCTTTATTTCGTTCATTCATTAATTGCTTCGTTTAATTTATGTAATTCATTTTTCATTCGTTTCTTTTATTCTTTTATTCGTATTTTGAAAATATTTTTTCATTCATTTATGCATTCTTTTGTTGAGGTTCTTTTTCTTTCGTTCCTTCTTTCATCATTTTCTTCTTCGAGTTATTCGTTCTAGCTTTTCTTCTTCTTTTTCTTTTTTTTGTTATTTGGGGTTAATTCCTTCATTTCTACTATTTTCTTTCTTTTGTATTTTCTGCTCTTTTTTCTTTCTTTTATTTTTCTTTCGTTCCTTCTTTCATCATTTTCTTCTTCGAGTCATTCGTTCTAGCGTTTCTTTTTCTTTTCTTTTTTTTGTTATTTGAGGTTAATTCCTTCATTTCTACTATTTTCTTTCTTTTGTATTTTCTGCTCTTTTTTCTTTCTTTTATTTTTCTTTCTTCTTTCTTTATAAATGATTCATATTTTCATTTCTTCTTTCTTTCTATCTATCAGTATACACTTTCTTCCATTCATTACGTGGCTCTTTCTCAATTATCTCTAAAATAGTTTTTGCAATTTCTGTCATATCTTTCATCTTCCTTCTCTTTGCATTCTAAGATATCTTCCCTAATATCACGCAGTCTTATCTTTTCTTATTTTCATTTCTCTGTGGTTCCATTTTCATTTTTATTTTCGCCCCCCGCTCTTTAATATCTCTGCCTTTTTCTCTTTGTCTTTCTCTCTATCTCTCATCTATTCTCTCTTTGGCATCATTCAGTCTTCTACTCATTCAATGAACTCTTCACTTCCGCCATCGTTCTTACTTCCGTTCGGCCGACCCTTTACATCCGGGACAATGGATCATTTACTGAGATTAAACCATCGCATTGGTCATTCTGTGACAATAGATGTCAATCAAGTTGCATGGTTGCCAAAGAGAATCAGGTGCATACTTGTCACACTATGGAACACTCTTAACGACATAATCCTCTTGTTTTGTTCCTTTCAACCTTCAATCACATGATGAAACGGTGCAAACGTGCAAACTCTTTTATGGCTGCTTTGTTCAAAAGCTCACTCCGTCCAGCGCCATATTACCATGGAGGAGGTCTTAAGAGAGTTAATAGAAAACAATTTGGCTGTCATATTTTCATGAGTGTTGTACCTGATCTGAACTATCGCCATGGTTAAAAAAAAAAACAAACAAACAAATGAACAAACAGTTAATGCTTCTAATTTGAATATAATTTTCACATCTAAAATAAATATAGAGAGGTTATCCTGTGTGGATTTATTTGCTAATGAAAAAGAGTATTTATTTAACGCAAGTATTTACTTTACAACATAAAGTTCTTTCTGCTAAATGTAATTAACAAGAACCTTCAACACTAATCATAAAAGATCAAACATTAGACAATGAAAATGTTAGAACAAAATCCAACTTGAAATTATGGCAGGATAGAGAATTATTGAAACAACTGCGTAATTTATATTAAAAGAACACAGAAAAAGGATAAATCGACACTTGTTTAAGGTTGAGATAGATAGATAGATAGATAGATAGATAGATAGATAGATAGATAGATAGATAGATATGAACAGAACGTGATAGATAGATAGATAGATAGATAGATAGATAGATAGATAGATAGATAGATAGATAGATAGAACAGAACGTGATAGATAGATAGATAGATATGAACAGAACGATGATAGATAGATAGATAGATAGATAGATAGATAGATAGATAGATAGATAGATAGATAGATAGATAGATATGAACAGAACGTGATAGATAGATAGATAGATATGAACAGAACGTGATAGATAGATAGATAGATAGATAGATAGATAGATAGATAGATAGATATGAACAGAACGTGATAGATAGATAGATAGATAGATAGATAGATAGATAGATAGATAGATAGATAGATAAAAAAATGAACTGTATGTTTCTGAAATGTGGTAATATTTACAGTAATTACATTATTCGAACTGTTGTCTCCATGTTTGTTATCATTTGTACAACGTTGTTACCATAACTCACACCCCTGAAGATAATCTCGGAAAGAGGTTGAAAGTACTTGGATACCTTGAGAAATGAATGATAATAACATCTGTCAACGTTACAGCTCATTTCTGGCATGTTTCAATTGTAATACGCGAAAGATTATCCGTGAGTATGAACGTGATTATAATTATATATATCTTTATATGTATATACATATTCATGTGCTTGTGAGTGGGTGTGTAATGAGTTTATGGTCACTATTTGAAAACAATGAACACTTTTTGACCAGACTAATGAGATAACTGAGATAAGTCTTTGTTCTAGATCATGTTACTTGTTTTTCATTTCATTTTAAAGAAATGTTTATTCCGGGAAAATATTTATACCGAATGGAACGAATAAAGTGTGGTCAGATGAAATGAACTAATTTAACTCATAGAAATTAATTATAATTTATAACCAATGTAAATGATGTGTTGAGTTTTCCTTTATAAATATCATATTGCTCCGGATATCATCCATTGAGCTCTCTATACAGATATAACAATTAGTATTTTATATTAAGTTGATCTTGTTGGATTATCTTCGCCATTCACGGACTCTGTGTCCCAGTATTTGTTAAAAACAAAAAAGATATGTTTTATTTTTTAACTGATTTAAAAAAGATCATCAGTATGATCAAACCATTTTTATTTCGGTTCACAGTGCATTTTTCCTCAGTTTTTCATGTACTCTTGTATAAATGTTAATATCTATTTAATTAATATTATATCATAATACAAAATATATTACCGGATAAATGTAAGTTAATCGATATTCTTTTATGAAAGATTTTTAATATATAACCTAACGTGAACATTTTACAATATTTACATATGACATGTATTTTTTTACGTTTATTTAGTAGATTTTTATCCTTAAGAAATTTAATAATATATAGTTTTTCATATAGACACAAGTGGTATAAGCCATTTGAAGTCTAACATATTCTAGCTTTTTTTTTAAATTTTCTGTTTTAATGTGGGAGTTGCATTCTTTTTTTTTCTTTTTAGATACCAGTAATATTTCGATAGGAATGTTCTATTTTTGTACTTATTATTATTAAATGAAGACGTGTTTTGATAAAATTGTTTTTTTCAAAGATTTCTTAGTACTACCCACATAAGTCTTTAGTGTTTTCTATAGAATAAATAGTACATTGATAAACAATGGATTCTATAAGGCACTTTTTTCCAAAGAGCACTCTCTAGGGTTTCTACAATTACATTATTATAATCCAAATTATTGATTTCAGTGATTAGAGATTTTTTAAAATATAACCTAACGTGAACATTTTACAATATTTACATATGACATGTATTTCATTACGTTTATTTAGTAGATTTTTATTCGTAAGAAATTTAATAATATATAGTTTTTCATATAGACACAAGGTGCCTGGGTCGTTTAAAGACTTACATATTGTAGCTTTTTAAAATATTCTATTTTATTGAAGAAATCTTATTGGTTTCTTTTAGATACCAAACATATTTCGATAGGGATGTTCTATTCGGTCAGTCAGTTAAGTGGCATACGTGATACACGCTTGGGCGATCATGTCTCGAAAGAGACATGACTGACTGGGCAGAAGATTATCCCGCAAGAGGTTGCCATTGCTTTCTGCGGTAGACTGGTTGCCGACAAAGACTATAGAACCCAATCTGTCCTACTATTTAACCCATAACTGGAGGCAAGAGACGGATTAATACCTTTCCCAAGGGTATTTGAGCGTAAGTGAATGCAAGGAATTCGATTGGAATTCGAACTCGGCTTCCCGATTTTTCGTTCCAAGCCGATATCCACTGCACCACGACGCACATCTATTCGGTACTTATTATTATTATTGAATGAAAAAGTGTGTTGATATATATATCCGCGCGCTTTCGGCTATTCTTTCAGCTGTTTTAAAGGATGTTTTGCGTATTTTAATTTTGAATTGAATGCGTAGTTTTAATGTATGTATCCAGATAGACATCTTCTTTACTTTGTGTGTGTGTGTGTGTGTGTGTGTGTGTGTGTGTGTGTGGTGCCTTGCTTGGGGCGACACGATTATAAAACAAAATGCCACCTATGTGGACATTCGGTTTTAAAATTAAGGTAGCAACTGTTTTAATTTGTGGGTATTTTGTATAACGAAGTAGTGAATAGATCGTCACTATGTTCTGCAAGAACGTCAACGAATGAGAGTTAAGTTTTTTACTAAATTTATAACCAAATTCAAGGACTGATTTTATTTCGGATGCAGTTTTGAGGTTATCATTTTATTACTTACCTTCAGCTAAAATAAAATATCATCTAGATAGCAAACATATATTTTAGGTTTAGAGACAGGGATGTGCGTTGTGGTGTAATAGATATCGGCTCGGAATGAAAAATCGTAGAACCGAGTTCGAATTCCATTCGAATTCGATTCATTCACTTAACCACATTGAATTGAAAAATACATCATTTCGATGCCGTTAGGACACATCATCAGTGATGTTACCCTGGTTCATTGACGGTTTCGGTCCTTTAAAAACATCATACCTTCTCCCCAGGTTGACCCAGCCAAGGTTGATCAGACCCCGGCCTGTGTCTTAATCTCTATTTGCTACGTTATTGGAATGCAAGATGTTTTGGTTGCACAGAAGAAGAGGAAAAATCTCTAGAATAAGGTCGTCCACAAATAAATGAATGTCCAGTGATGATAATATGTACATGGTTCCAGTAAATATCCGGAAATATATAAATTCAAATAAATTGATTTTCGTGATATTAATGTGAAGATGAATGGTTAAAATCGCTAAATGACTAGATAGTTTCTTTTTTTCCCCAAATATGGAGGTTCACAGAGCTTGGTAGTGTATCATAAACTGCCTTGATCTGGAATTTTGTATATGTGAATTCATTCCATAATATCTCAGGCCAAGATAGCAAACATATATTTTAGGTTTAGAGACAGGGATGTGCGTTGTGGTGTAATAGATATCGGCTCGGAATGAAAAATCGTAGAACCGAGTTCGAATTCCATTCGAATTCGATTAATTCACTTCCACACAAATACCTATAGGAAAGGTATTACTCCATATCTTCTTCCTCCAGCTATAGTTTAAATAGCAGGACATATTCGGTGCTAAATCCTTGGTTAGTGTTGCGGATTCCGGATGAGGGACTGCACAAAATAATAAATAACTAAAACAGATATGAGATAGAAAATGTAAGTTACATTGAATGTAATATACAAACTTGAACGCGGGTTAGTCAATTTAGTAATGCTATTAGTAGAAATAAATATATACAGTCTTGAAGTGAAATAGTAGGTCCGGGAAACTGATACTAACTGAGTGGAGCTCAGAACAAATGCAACTACAACTGCGATTCCAGATCCAACTCCAACTCCAACTTCAACTAAACAACGGTATTTAGTCACCTTCCCACACAAGGTCTTCTTAATGTAGGTCTTCCGAGCCATATAGCCCGGCCAAAAATATCTATCTATCTTTCCCCAGTCGTGAATCTACCCCTCGGCAGAACCACGACTAGGTTAGTGCTCTCTGCTCGAAAGCAGAGAGCCCTCTCCACCCGGAGGCAGAGTGATGACAGTGACAATGACAGTTGTAACTGAACAACTCCAACTAAACAACGGTATTTACCCACCTTCCCACTTAAGGCGAAATGTGACACAAGGTCTTTTTGATGTGGGTCTTTCTGGCCATATAGCCAGGCCAAAAATATCTATCTTTCCCCAGTCGTAAATTCCCTTCGGCAGAACCACGACTGGGGTAGTGGTCTCTACTCGAAAGCAGAGAGCGCTCTCCACCCGGAGACAGATAGATGACAGTGAAAATGGCAGTTGTAGCTGGACAACTCCAACTAAACGACTTCCGTTCTCTCTAGAGGCAGGATTATATGCACACTCACTTGAGTCCATTATTATAAACAAAAAGAGGTGATCCCACAACAGTAGTAACCGATCTACCGCAGAAAATAATAGCAACCTTCTTCTGCCAAGCGTGTATCCCGCATGACTGACTGAACATTTTAAATACTTTTTTTTCGATATGAGACATGTCGTACTGTGAGAAAAACGGGCCTAGTAGATATCTCTTGATAATGTCGTTAGTTTGAGTATAAATATTGCAACTGCTACAACATCTGGTCGAGTGCCTCTTCTATTAACCTCGGGGTCCTATGACAAAATCCAACGGGGAATCTGTAATGTGATCGATACCGACTTGGCAGCTCAGCTGCAGTCACTTTCTCACCGACGTGATGTGGCTTTCTTGTGTCTCTTCTACAAATACTTTCACGGCTTCTGCTCCAATAAACTTAGCTCACTGGTGCACCCCCTATATATATATATATATATATATATATAGTCGAATGCATTCAACAATATATATATATATATATATATATATATATATATATATATATATATATATTGTTGAATGCATTCGACACCACACCAATTCCATAAGACGTCTATGCAAAATGATTGAAGTGGATAGAATTGTCTCTTTGATAGTAAGGGGTAAGAAGTGCTGCCTATGATAATATATATGGAAAAATAACAACTAACCAGAGACATGAATAGGCTAAAATGGTAGCTCTCGATAAAACATTCTCTCGGTGGATTCGTGGGAAGAAGCTCTCCGAATGAAACTTTCTTGCTAGTTATATACAACAAAAAATTGGTATGGTTCGAATCGGTTTAAGTGGCATAGTAAGTCTTAGATATTAGAACTGGAGGAATGTAGTTTGTCAGAACATTTGCCATGGAAATAGCGATGGACCTAGAACAGAACGGATCCTCGCATATCTAAAATGACTATCACAACGGAATATAAGATTTATCGTAGGCACAATACGCTTGTCTGTGTAATGTAGCCCTGAGATGATCTTAGAAAAGTTAAAATGTTACATGGGTTAAAAGAAGAAACAAACTACGGCGTCTCCCTTGATAAATTCTATTTTAATATTAAAAAAACTGATTAGGAAAAAATCAGTATAAAAATATGTATGCAAAATATGTCTATATTATTCAATGAAACACGTTTGAATGAAGATATCTTGATGCCTTCCTTGATGAATTTCATCTTAATATCAAGAAACTGATTAGACAAATGGAAAGGATCAATATAAAAATAAGCAGACACAATATGTCTATATTATTCAATGAAACATGTTTGAATGAAGATATTCTTGGTGCCTTCCTTGATAAATTTCATCTTAACAGCACGAAACTGATTAGACAACTGGAAAGGATCAGTATAAAAATAAGTAGACACAATATGCCTATATTATTCAATGAAACATGTTTGAATGAAGATATCTTGTTGCCTTCCTTGATGAATTTCATCTTAACAGCACGAAACTGATTAGACAACTGGAAAGGATCAGTATAAAAATAAGTAGACACAATATGTCTATATTATTCAATGAAACATGTTTGAATGAAGATATCTTGCTGCCTTCCTTGATGAATTTCATCTTAACATCAAGAAACTGATTAGACAACTGGAAAGGATCAGTATAAAAATAAGTAGACACAATATATCTATATTATTCAATGAAACATGTTTGAATGAAGATATCTTGGTGCCTTCCTTGATGAATTTCATCTTAACATCAAGAAACTGATTAGACAAATGGAAAGGATCAGTATAAAAATAAGTAGACACAATATGCCTATATTATTCAATGAAACATGTTTGAATGAAGATATCTTGTTGCCTTCCTTGATGAATCTCATCTTAACAGCACGAAACTGATTAGACAACTGGAAAGGATCAGTATAAAAATAAGTAGACACAATATGCCTATATTATTCAATGAAACATGTTTGAATGAAGATATTCTTGGTGCCTTCCTTGATGAATTTCATCTTAAAAGCACGAAACTGATTAGACAACTGCAAAGGGTCAATATAAAAAGAAGTAGACAAAATATGTCTATATTATTCAATGAAACATGTTTGAATGAAGATATCTTGGTGCCTTCCTTGATGAATTTCATCTTAAAAGCACGAAACTGATTAGACAACTGCAAAGGGTCAATATAAAAAGAAGTAGACAAAATATGTCTATATTATTCAATGAAACATGTTTGAATGAAAATATCTTGATGCCTTCCTTGATGAATTTCATCTTAACATCAAGAAGCTGATTAGACAATTGGAAAGGGTCAGTATAAAAATAAGTAGACACAATATGTCTATATTATTCAATGAAACATGTTTGAATGAAGATATCTTGGTGCCTTCCTTGATGAATCTCATCTTAACATCAAGAAGCTGATTAGACAATTGGAAAGGGTCAGTATAAAAATAAGTAGACACAATATGTCTATATTATTCAATGAAACATGTTTGAATGAAGATATCTTGATGCCTTCCTTGATGAATTTCATCTTAACATCAAGAAGCTGATTAGACAATTGGAAAGGGTCAGTATAAAAATAAGTAGACACAATATGTCTATATTATTCAATGAAACATGTTTGAATGAAGATATCTTGATGCCTTCCTTGATGAATTTCATCTTAACATCAAGAAGCTGATTAGACAATTGGAAAGGGTCAGTATAAAAATAAGTAGACACAATATGTCTATATTATTCAATGAAACATGTTTGAATGAAGATATCTTGATGCCTTCCTTGATGAATTTCATCTTAACATCAAGAAGCTGATTAGACAATTGGAAAGGGTCAGTATAAAAATAAGTAGACACAATATGTCTATATTATTCAATGAAACATGTTTGAATGAAGATATCTTGATGCCTTCCTTGATGAATTTCATCTTAACATCAAGAAGCTGATTAGACAATTGGAAAGGGTCAGTATAAAAATAAGTAGACACAATATGTCTATATTATTCAATGAAACATGTTTGAATGAAGATATCTTGATGCCTTCCTTGATGAATTTCATCTTAACATCAAGAAGCTGATTAGACAATTGGAAAGGGTCAGTATAAAAATAAGTAGACACAATATGTCTATATTATTCAATGAAACATGTTTGAATGAAGATATCTTGGTGCCTTCCTTGATGAATCTCATCTTAACATCAAGAAGCTGATTAGACAATTGGAAAGGGTCAGTATAAAAATAAGTAGACACAATATGTCTATATTATTCAATGAAACATGTTTGAATGAAGATATCTTGATGCCTTCCTTGATGAATTTCATCTTAACATCAAGAAGCTGATTAGACAATTGGAAAGGGTCAGTATAAAAATAAGTAGACACAATATGTCTATATTATTCAATGAAACATGTTTGAATGAAGATATCTTGATGCCTTCCTTGATGAATTTCATCTTAACATCAAGAAGCTGATTAGACAATTGGAAAGGGTCAGTATAAAAATAAGTAGACACAATATGTCTATATTATTCATTGAAACATGTTTGGAATGAAGATATCTTGATGCCTTCCTTGTTGAATTTCATCTTAACATCAAGAAGCTGATTAGACAATTGGAAAGGGTCAGTATAAAAATATGCAGACGCAATATGTCTATATTATTCAATGAAACATGTTTGAATGAAAATATCTTGATGCCTTCCTTGTTGAATTTCATCTTAACATCAAGAAGCTGATTAGACAATTAGAAAGGGTCAGTATAAAAATAAGTAGACACAATATGTCTATATTATTCATTGAAACATGTTTGAATGAAGATATCTTGATGCCTTCCTTGTTGAATTTCATCTTAACATCAAGAAGCTGATTAGACAATTGGAAAGGGTCAGTATAAAAATAAGTAGACACAATATGTCTATATTATTCAATGAAACATGTTTGAATGAAGATATCTTGATGCCTTCCTTGATGAATTTCATCTTAACATCAAGAAGCTGATTAGACAATTGGAAAGGGTCAGTATAAAAATATGCAGACGCATTTATTTACATGACTTACATTCTTCAATGTTGTGCGTTGTGATGCAGTGGATATCAGCTGGGAGCGAGAAATCGGAGAGCCGAGTTCAAATTCCATTTGAATTCATTGCATTCACTTACGCTCAAATACTCTTGGGAAAGGTATTGATCCGTCTCTTCTTTCCAGTTGTTGGTTACCTAACAGGACAGATTGGGTTCTATAGCCTTGGTTGGCAACCAGTCTACCGCAGAAAGCAATAGCGACGTTCTGTGGGATAATCTTCTGCCCAGTCAGTGATGACTCTTTCGAGATATGATCGCCCAAGCATGCTTCACGTATAGCACTTAACTGACTCACATTCTTCAGACTGTTGTCCCCATCTTCGTTGCATGGCAACCAAGATGAGTACAACAGTCTGATTAATGAATAAATTATCTATCCTACATATTCTCTTAATAGGCATCTCTTCCTGTTCCCTAGATTCTCTCACAATAATCTAATTTAGTAAACCTCTACCTTAAGTGACTCTTATGTATTTCATTGGTTGAACAGTAGTATAAATATATATGTGTGTATCTGTCTGTATGTGTGTGTCTGTGAGTGCGTATTTTTGCGTGTGTGTGCGTGTGTTTATATACATGAGCGTGTATACTCTTAATACTATGAACATACATATATGCCTGAAGACTTACTACGCATAATATTGATACAATTAATCTGTTATCACTTTCCCGCAAGAAAAACCAGAAAAGTATCAACAATTGTCGTAAATATTTATTTGAAACTGATGAATATTTACTAGCTCTGATGAGTGCTTCAACAGACGCGTAATGACATTTAAGGAAAATAAGTTTACAGACATTTGTATCTTCCTACATTCATAGAAATCTGATCGATTTTCGAAACCATTTTGATATTTCATACCTATTCCCAATTTAAGTTTTTTTTTTTACTTTTCAAACGATTTCTTTTAAAACGTGTTTAAAAATAAAATTCAAATTTATTTTATCTAATTTTATATGCAAAAGGGGCAATCAGTTTTGGTTCATAGTAAAGTAAGAATCCTCCATGTTGTTTAGTGCCAGGAAGGAAGACACGGGATACAAGAAGATACGTTGAACCAGTTTATTAGAATAACAGAACGTATATATAAAAATATAAGTGTTGGTAGTCAGCAGATAGAAGCGTACGACCGAACTGTAAAGTCACACTGCGTCTTGACTGCCTCACGACTGCCTCCCTGGAAGTCACGCAGGTTAGTATTTATTGGAGGAAGAGTTCATTCCCTGTAAATAGGGCACCATAACACTCAAGAAGATTTTTAAGAGCTACAAAAAACAAGAAACTGTGGCGAATCATGATCAGCACATATAAGTTATACAGAGTCAGTCAGTTAAGTGTCATACGTGATACACGCGTGGGCGATCATGTTTCGAAAGAGACATGAATGACTGGGCAGAAGATTATCCCGCAGTAGGTTGCCATTGCTTTCTGCTGTAGACTGGTTGCCGACCAAGGCTATAGAACCCAATCTGTCCTGCTATTTAACCCATAACTGGAAGAAAGAGACGGATTAATACTTTTCCCAATGGTATTTGCGCGTAATGGATTCGACTGGAATTCGAACTCGGCTCCCCGGTTTCTCGTTCCGAGCCGACATCCACTGTACCACAACGCCCATTTATACAATGGGTAAATTATCGCCATTTTATATTTTTAATTCCCCCCAAGCGGATTGTTTGATTTACATTTTGTCGACTGCGCACTGTATAGTAGGGTCAGTTGGGCACTATCTTTGACAAAAAGAGCATCATGATGCAATTCACACCGGTAGTCATATGGGAAAGGAGTGCAGTATTGCTTGAGAGGATACGGAAAGAGTTGTATTAGTCAAAGGTGATTACGAAGGTATGAAAGCTCGCAAAACATGCTGACATCGTTCTGATGAGAAAAGAACTCACGACTTTATTGATGAGTGCCTCAGTCTCAACATTAAGTGTCTTGAAAATGTACTACTGCCCTGGATAAAGAGGGGGAGCCACTGGAAGATCCTATGCCTAACAATAAGACTCTGCACATTGCCAAATGAGAAGAAGAACCTAGTCATGGCTATCATCCAATTTCTGCGACCACATCACCCATTATATCTGGCCACCTCACTATCCAGATTGCAAGTCTCTTGATTATTACATGTGGGGTGCACTTGATTGTAACCAACAAAACTCATGGTAACACCCAAGATGAATTCAAGTCAAGGATTATGACAGCATTCACAAATTAAAACAAGAGGCAGTCTAGAAAAGTTGCAGGAGATTCCGAAATTGTCTGAAAGTAGAGGTTGAAACCAATGCTGATTTTACTGACTAAATTTATTCTCTATTATTTCAAGATATTTTTCAGTAATTTGGCAAATTATGTTGAAATGAGATGTCGATGTTGATTTTCGTTTTTGAGTAATTTAGATGACAATTTATTGATCCCAGCCTGTATAAAGAGCATTTATCCTTCGATTTTAACAGCATCAAGTTGGCCTTCCAAATAAAATTAGGTT
Source organism: Ascarosepion bandense (assembly GCA_037127315.1). Classification (NCBI taxonomy): domain Eukaryota; kingdom Metazoa; phylum Mollusca; class Cephalopoda; order Sepiida; family Sepiidae; genus Ascarosepion; species Ascarosepion bandense. The sequence goes on along the minus strand of JBBBDQ010001380.1, from coordinate 2,011,453 downwards.
GTTTTTCTTAAACGTTGTTAATTCTTTAGATTTATCTGAGAATGAACACAAGCCAACCTTTCGTTGATGCAAGAAGTTGTCCTTTCAAATAATATTAGGTGTTTCTTTCTTAAACTGTGTTAATTATTTAGATTCGTCTGAGAATGAACAGAAGCCAAACTTTCGTTGATGCAAAAAGTTGTCCTTTCAAATAATATTAGGTGTTTCTTTCTTAAACTGTGTTAATTATTTAGATTCGTCTGAGATTGAACAGAAGCCAACCTTTCGTTGATGCAAGAAGTTGTCCTTTCAAATAATATTAGGTGTTTCTTTCTTAAACTGTGTTAATTATTTAGATTCGTCTGAGATTGAACAGAAGCCAACCTTTCGTTGATGCAAAAAGTTGTCCTTTCAAATAATATTAGGTGTTTCTTTCTTAAACTGTGTTAGTTATTTAGATTCGTCTGAGATTGAACAGAAGCCAACCTTTCGTTGATGCAAAAAGTTGTCCTTTCAAATAATATTAGGTGTTTCTTTCTTAAACTGTGTTAATTATTTAGATTCGTCTGAGATTGAACAGAAGCCAACCTTTCGTTGATGCAAATGCTTTGACGCATGAATCTTGCAGAAACAGAAACGATTTTATTATTATAAGTTACCTGTGTGTGTGTGTGTGTGTGTGTGTGTGTGTGTGTGTGTGTGTGTGTGTGTGTGTGTTGTATAAGCAGGAATCTTTTAAAATCATTTCTCTACAAGCAAGACGCAAAAATATTCCTGGAAATTGAAAAGAATGAGATGTAAGTAGAACGGAATAAATTTCAGGAAGACAGAATATGGCGACTGATGTTGCAATTAAATGTTTGAAGATCGTAAGCGGCAAGAAACCGGAAGAGAGATCCGCAGGTGAGAAATTCAAGAAAATAATCTATTAGAATAGAACTTACGCTTACTATTTCAACAGTAATACGATGAAACCTTCTAACCAATTAGATTATGTATTAGATTCTTTGTTCAAATGCAAAGAAGTCCGATTTCTGAAAAGAATGTTCACAGAAAACGAAAAATGGATTATTTAAGATTTTGAGTGAATATAGTCTTTGATAAACGGAAATGAAATGAGCCACTTTTAATCACTCAAAAAGCGGCTTTGCGTTCGAAGAATATATATCTTGTGAGAAAGGAATGGTATTTTTATTTTAAGATCTTTGCCCAAAATCAGACGTTGAGTTCAGACTACTATCTCAAATTGAACCAGTTAAAAGCAACAATTAAAGAAGAATGTTTAGAATTGACTAATCGGTAGGGTGTGGTTTTTCATAAGGGAAAAGTCAGTCCCATCATCAGTCTTTTGACTAATAATTTGCAGATTAAGCAGCAATTGGTACAGATTGCCTACACTATATTCTGGTTACTCACTTGAACTTGCATTGTTGGATTGCATCATTTCGATACCGACGAAATTCTCTTAATCGGAGTAACTTCAAATCTTTAAAAGATTCAATTAAACCAGTTCATGAACGAGATGAACTGGTGTAATTGGTCTAATTGGAATTATGAAGTAGCCTCAAAAGTGGCGAAGTGTTCCGGAATATTTGTCTAATACGTGGTTGAAAATGTTTGTCTTTTAGAAGTACATTTCGAAAAAGTATTATATAAATTTAGGTAAAACTTCCATATTCATTCCTAGCTTTAAGTAGCAATGTATGTTGCGTTCAAATCAACGCACCATATCCCCTAGAACTGACCATATCTATCTATGTTCGATCTCATAGACAAAAACTTTATATTGTTAGTTTGCGTCAGTGATAAACGCTTGGGTGATCATATCTTTTTCGAGACATGACTGACTGGGCAGAAGATTATACCACAGTAGGTTGTCATTGCTTTCTGTGGTAGACTGGTTGCCGACCAAGGCTATAGAACCCAGTCTGTCTTGCTATTTAACCCATAACTGGAAGGAATAGACGGATTAATACCTTTCCCAAGGGTATTTGCGCGTAAGTGAATACAATGGATTCAACTGGAATTCGAACACGGCTCCCCGGTTTCTCGTTCCGAGTCGATATCCACTGTACCACAACGAACATCCTTTATGACCATTACACACGCATAATATATGTCATTCATGAAAAATAAATTAAATTATTTACAGTAAGTAATTTTCTTAATATCAAGTCATCGTATGATCCATGGTTTGCAACCGTCCCTTCAATTTCATCCAATCAGAGTCTTCCGGCCCTAAGAGAGTGGATGCGACGCCACAGATAATTAAAACTATTGCAACGAGCGCCCTCTGTAGGACATTGCATTTCTTCATGATTACTTGTACACTCAGCAATGTGAATACCAAAGATGGCCGCTCGACTGGCTTCTTCTTCCACTGATACCGACTTTAGTTTCATCCTTTAATGATGTGTGTTGTTGGCAAGAAACAGTTAACAACGAATCAGCCTTAGCTTTGCGACCAGTACTTCCGCGAGTGATTGTCAGCCATTTTGATTTTCTTTTCTTATTTTCCAGGAAAGTGCTTGCTTTTCTTCCTCCCTTTATTTGTTCATTTTGACTTTCTTTCCTAATTCCATTTTCTTTTCTGTCTTGTATTTCTTTAAACTTTTTCTACATTTTTGATTACGGTTTCTCTCTCGTTTGTTTCTTCGTTCATTTTTGTTCATTTCGTGTTTGTTTTTATTAATTCGTTTTTATACGATTACTCCTAATCTTTGCTTCATTGTCACCTTTTTTTTAATTTCTTTTTCTTCAGTCTATTGTTGCTTCATTTTCTTCTTCTTACTTTTCTCCTCTTTTTCTCTGTACCTCTTTTTGTTCTCTCTTTCCTACTTTTCTTTTCTTCTTCACCTCTTTTAGTTTCCCTTTGTGATTTTCCACTATTTTTCTTTCTTCCTCCTTTTACTTTTTTCTTTTTTTCTTTCTATCATTCTTTATTTTATTTTTATTCATTGTTTTTTTTTTTTTTTTTTTTTTGTTCATTTTTCATTCTTGTTTCGTCAGGCTTAGGGAGATAACATAAAAGATTGTATCAGCATTTTTACAATGTTTCATTTTCATTCTTTTCTTCATTCCTATTATTTTCATTTTTTGCACTCTTTCCTTTTAACGCTTCTCTTCTTATTTTCCTTCATATTATATTATTTGTTTTTTCATTCATTATCATTTCTTCGATTTTCTAAAAAAATTATTTGGTTTCCTTCTCCTTTTTCTTCATCCGTTAGTTTTTATTTATGTTTTTATTTTGTGGTTAGAAAGTTTTTCTGTTTCCTCATTTTTTTTCCGCGATTACATTTCATTCAAGCCTCGTTTTCATTCTTTCACTGCAAAGAGAGGACTGCATTTGTACGCAAGTTACTGTTCTTGACTGGACTTAACCATTTTTCTTCTTCAGACATCACTAATTGCACATTTTCGAATTCCTTCAGTTTATAGAATTGTCTTCACGCTACACAGTCTTTCTTCAGTGTTCCGATTCCGACTTATTTTCTTATCCTTACATGATTATGTTTTTATATTTTATAAATTAGTTCTTCAAGCTTTCTGGAACAATACTTACTCTTGCATGACTATTTTTTTCATTCACGATTATTTCATTAAGAATTTCTCACTTTTTTCATAATAATATTTTTTTTATCATATCACCCCGAGCAAGGCGGTAACGCCACTGATGTGCAGGGGGCTACGTAAGAGTGACAAGATTGGAGAAGAGAAAACTGGAAACCACATCCTAAGCAGGGAGCAAGGGATGAGCCTCTTCACCTGTTCAATAGACGTGGGTGGAGTGTGAACCGGGCGATAGGTTAGTCTATCTACTCCAATTAATAAAAAAATGAAAAGGTGTAAAAAGATTGGAAAAAAGAAAACCATTCATCTTTTATTTCATTCGCTTTACGGTAATCTGTTCTTTTCCTTCTCGTCCCTTCAGGCCACATTACATTTATCAGCGACCAATGGCCATTTTGATTATAGCGTTTATTTGCCACATATATATATATATATATATATATATATATATATTAACGAAACTTGGTTATAAGCAACCGACAATTTGTAATGAATTATTTTGAACATTATTTTTACCGATACTCGTATTTAAGTAGATATTCTGTTTTTAATTAAACAGTATTTTTATATTTATATCTACCGGCCTGATTATTTCACGATAAATTTTATTGCGAAAATGTGTGCTATCCATTATTATTAAATACGAGTATCGGTAAAAATAATGTTCAAAATAATTCATTACAAATTGTCGGTTGCTTATAACCAAGTTTCGTTAAATTTCGTTAATTTCCGTAACATGTTTACATTTGTTTGACATTACGATACATTACAGAGCAGATATGGTTTGTTTACGGTAGATCAAAAATTGTGTTATATAAGCATGATAAAAACCTCGTCTGATCAAGAGGCTATTCATGGTCGAGTGGTTAAGACAGTACCAGATCAAATGGTAGCTTCCCCTATGTAAATAGGGGTCACAGATTCGAATCCTGTTGGATAGCACACATTTTCGTCATAAAATTTATCGTAAAATAATCAGGCCGGTAGATATAAATATAAAATACTGTTTAATTAAAAACAGAATATCTACTTAAATACGAGTATCGGTAAAAAATAATGTTCAAAATAATTCATTACATATATACTTTTTTTATTTTCTTGTCTTGCTAGTTGGAAGTATACAAAATGAGACTTCTTTGTCTCCTTGAAGATATATAGCGTCAGGCCTCTACACATACACACAGAAACACTCATGAGAACACAAGAGTTTAATGAGACACATATACCCACACACACATTTTTACTAAAGTTCACAGGCAGGAACACACACACATATATATAGGCATATATGCACAGTAACAAACAAATACACATATAAACATTTATACAAGCGTACACAAATGAAAACACATCCATAAAACAGAAGTAAATATGCATAAATAGGTATATGCGTGCCAGTAAATTACAATTTGGAATTCATATAATGCCTGTGTGCCGATTCAAATGTAATATCTATCAATCTTCCTCTCTCTCTCTCTCTCTCTCTATATATATATATATATGCGTGTGTGTGTCTGGAAATATAGTAGAAAGGGAGAGAAGTTGGCGTTCAAATTGTGCTTGACGAATGCCACGCGCATGAGACACAGAGTTGTATATATTATTATTAGGAGATTTGTGTAATTTGCTTGAAGTAATTTTGTAATTTACTTTCACAGCTTCTGCTCCGATGAACTTAGCTCATTGGTTCCCCCTATATACGAATTTACTCAAGCCACAAGATTAGCAACTCGGTTTCACCCTTTTACTGTGAAACCAACAAAATGTAAACACAAATTCTACTCCACAGCTTCTTTTCTTGCACTTCCCACCTGTGGAATTCCCATCCGTTTACTTGCTTCCCCAACAGCTACAATCTCCAAGAATTTAAATATAAAGTCAATAATCATCTCCTATCTCACTAACCTTTATCCTCTCTCTGATGCTCCTTTCTCCGTCCACTTCCTTCTCATCAGTATTCTCATCCTTCTCTTACCCACTCCCTGACGCCCCTTGTAACCTGTCACTCTTTCTTACAACTTTTGTCTTATGTAATCCCCTGCACAACAGTGGCAGTAAAATGCTTTGCTTAGAGGCAATATGTTTACAAAGAAAAATAGTTCTATACTATCATAATGTGGTTATGAAGTAGGGGATCAATTCTACATTACAATCAATATATAAACTGATCCCTCACTTTATGGCCACAGTCGTCCTTCTCTTAGCCACTTCCTGACACCTCCTAAAACCTGTCACTCTCTCATGACTTTTGTCCTATGTAATCCCCTGCAAAACAGTGGTAGTAAAATGCCTTGCTTGGGACGATATGATTATATGCAAAAATTCTATACTATTATAATGTGGATATAAAGTGGGGGATCTTCTACATTACAATCAATATATAAACTGATCCCTCATTTTATGGCCACAGTCATCCTTCTCTTATCCACTTCCTGACAATCCCTATAACCTGTCACTCTTTCTGATAGCTTTCCTTCTATGTAACCCCCTGCAAAACAGTGGCAGTAAAATGCCTCGCTTGGGGCGATATGATTATAAAAAAAAACAGTGTATATTCGGTGTATTTCTAGGTTTTGAAGGCTATCACAATGCGTTTAGTAAAATAAAGGAAGGTAAAGAAGGTGTTGAGTATTACCTATTTATTAATCATTAAAATTTCAAGATCATAGTCTTATCTTCAGAATGATAGGAGAACTCAAGGCTCGTGGTCGGTGCCTTTCACCTTTTTTACCTTCTTTTATTTTACTAAAAACGCATTGTGACAACCTTCAAAATCTACCCATACATATATTATTATTATTAAATTTATTAACGCTGACATTCATTGTGTTTTTTTTTTTGTTTTTTTTTATCACTTTATGCTTCGACCGTTTGCTTTATGCTTCGACCGTTTGGGTTTGT
>JBBBDQ010001380.1:1992500-2002500 GCA_037127315.1 Ascarosepion bandense | reverse complement strand
CTAGGCTAGGCAGAAGATTATCCCGCAGTAGGTTGCCATTGCTTTCTGCGGTAGACTGGTTGCCGACAAAGACTATAGAACCCAATCTGTCCTACTATTTAACCCATAACTGGAGGCAAGAGACGGGATTAGTACCTTTCCCAAGGGTATTTGTGCGTAACTGAATACAATGGATTCAACTGAAATTCGAACTCGAACTAAAAGTCACATATCCTTAAATCACGAAGGCCGAATTATTTACACTCCGTGCATCAATATGTCTGTAGCCCATTGAATAAAGCTGAAGTATTTATTTTTAGCAAGGATTATTTATTTCTTTAAAATTAGTCTCTTTCCTCATCAGTGCACTTCAGTCAGTTAAGTGATACATGCTTGGGCGATCATGTCTCAAAAGAGACATGACTGACTAGGTAGAAGATTGTCCCACAGTAGGCTGCCATTGCCTTCTGCGATCCAAAGCTACAGAACCCAATCTATCCTGCTATTTACTCACAGCTGGAGAAAGAAGAGATAGATTATATTACATTATTATATTAAGTATAATTAGTGGGGGACCATTTTATTACTTTATAACAATATAAATCCGATCCCCCACTTTATGCCCACTAGAAATTTTAATTATGTTTCTAACTATTATATTGAGTCAGTCAGTTAAATGCCATACGTGAGACACGCTTGGGCGAACATGTCTCGAAAGAGATATGACTTACTGGGCAGATGATTATCCCGCAGTATGCTGCTATTACTTTCTGCGGTAGACTGGTAGCCAACCAAAGCTATAGAACCCAATCTGTCCTGTTATTTAACCCATAACTGGAGGGAAAAGACAGATTAATACTTTTCCTAAGGGTACTTGTGCGTAAGTGAATACAGGGAATTCAACTGGAATTCGAACTCGGCTCTCCGATTTCTCGTTCCAAGCCGATATCCACTGCACTACAGCGCATATTGTATTTATTCCATAAAGATATATGTATAGCAGCTGGTCCTTTTAGAAGATGCCTGCCTGCATTAAAGGATAACTAATCCCTGTGGCAGACGCATCCCCTGTTCCATTTGTGTTTATTCAATATCTTGTTATTTATATAGTCAGTCAATTAAGTGCCATACGTGAAACACGCTTGAGCGATCATGTCTCGAAAGAGACATGACTGACTGGGCAGAAGATTATCCCACATGAGCTTTCTGCGGTAGACTGGTTGCCAGCCAAGGCTATAGAACCCAATCTGTCCAGTTTTTCAGGCCTTTTATTTCAGTTTTTGCTTCGGGTTTGGCTCTAAGTAGGTATAATTGTAGTTTTTAGTCTCAGCCATGATACCATTTACACAGAGGACTTATTTAGCCTTCAAAATTTAGTTTACGACGAAAAAGCTTATTTGATATTGATACCAGGAAATCAAAATTTGACTTACATTCATTTATTTTTCTTTCAGTCTACGGTTTTGCTTTAACGGGAAACAACTATTGCTTTTTAGTCTTTCGTGCCAACGTCCAGAGTCTGAGCTCCAGGACCATGGATTAGTTTTAAAGCTTTCATTACACCCGAGCAACGCCGGGCTATACTGCTGGTATTGGTAGAATAGCAAAACTTACAAAATTGCGACCGGTCTAGGGAAAGGCAAAAAAGTCTGAATTCAAAACCAACTTGGTCCTACCTCCTTAGGCAAAGTCTAGAAGTTAACTTCAAAAACAAATCCATCTTTCATGCAGTCTCAAAGAAAGAACCTGCACCCCCTCTAAATAATGGAATCTTCTGGGTTAGTAGAATGGATCGAACTCTGGGACATGGCAAGGTTTTAAATTCGTGCTATTCTTCCCTCGGCATATCCTCCACGGTACTTTGGACGACGACAATGCAGTCGCTATGGAACGCAAAACCGAACTTAATTCCCCATCTCAACATTGTTTCAACTTAAATTACTAATTAAAGTAAAATTATTGTCTTACAACGGGTAATTGTTACTATAAAATATAAATTTACATAATAGTAAAGAAGTACAAAATTTATTCACCTACATGAAAATCCATTACAACATTTCTTAGAGTTCAGTAAATAGACTCATTATCAAAGATGAAGGAAAAACTTGAAGCAACTGAAATGTGGTTCACCAGAAGAATGCTGCGAATATCATGGATCGAGCATGTGAACAATAATGAGGTTTTGGAAAGGATGGAAACGAAAAGGAAATTAATACTAAGCATCAGGAAGAGACAGCTGAAATTCATTGGACATGCAACGAGGAAGGAGGGCTTGGAGAACCTGATACTAACTGGCCAGATAGAGGGAACAAGAGACAGGAGAAAGCAGCGGATAACATATTTAAAGGGCCTGATCAGATGGATGATGGAACGAGGGTTGAATGGTGTAATAGGAGAAGGCGTTCTAAGAGCCACCAGGGATAGGGAGACGTGGAAAGCTATGATTGCTTACGTCCTGGTTCTGTATTCTTTTAAACCTTTCATCCCCAAGCAAGGCAAAAAGCGACTATAAAACTATAAAAGTATTTTTCTTTAATTAATTAATATAGAATTTAGCGATTGATATTGCATTTCAATTTTTGTGAATCAGAGTTAACTGAGCAGCAAGATATTGAAAGAGAATTTTTGTTGTTATCAAATCCATCCCATAAAGCTACTAAGACACAAAGTGTTCTTGGGTGTGAAAGAATTAGAAAGACAAACATTAATAACTAACCAGAATAGAAAAAAGTAATCAAGTGTACGGTAGATAATGGTTGATATTGCATTTAAATTTTTTTATAACCAGTATAACCCCATGCAAGTCAATAAAACAATTAAGACAGAATGGGTGTAGACGAATTAGGATTAAACGTTAATAATGAGCAGGAAAAAGAAAGAGTAATCATGAGGACAGTAGATAGTGACTGACTATATTTAGTGCATTTAAATTTTGTTTTAATCCATATCACCCCATGCAAAAATAGAAACTAAGACACAATGAATTAATGTCTGTAGAAGAATTAGGGAAAAAAAGATTAATAATGAGCAAGAAGAGGCAAGAGTAATCATGAGGACAGTAAATAACGATTTACATTGCAATTAGATTTAGTTTTAACCCGTAGCCTCATGCAAGGCAATAAAGCTTCTAAGACACAAAGGGTTACTGGGTGTAGAATTAGGAATAGAAAAATTAATAATGGACAGAGAGAGGGAAGATTAATCAAGGAGGACATTAGAGGTGATTTACATTTTTGTAATTAAATTTAGTTTTAAACCTGTATCACCTCATGCAAGGCAATAAAGCCTCTAAGACAAAGGGTTACTGGGGTAGAATTAGGAATAGAAAATTAATAATGGACAGAAGAGAGGGAAGATTAATCATGAGGACATTAGATAGTGATTTACATTGTACTACCTAGTTTTAACCCGTATCACCTCATGCAAGGTACAAAGCCTCTAAGACACAAAGGGTTACTGGGTAGAATTAGAATAGAAAAATTAATAATGGACAGAGAGGGAAGATTAATCATGAGGACATTGTGATAGATTTGTACATTGTAATTAAATTTAGTTTTAACCTGTATCACCTCATGCAAGGCAATAAAGCCTCTAAGACAAAGGGTTGCTGGGTGTAGGCACTAGGAATAGAAACATTAATAATGGACAGAGAGAGGGAAAGATTAATCATGAGGACATTAGATAGTGATTTTATAATTAAATTTAGTTTAACCTGTATCACCTCATGCAAGGCAATAAAGTTTCTAAGACACAAAGGGTTACTGGGTGTAGAATTAGAATAGAAAAATTAATAATGGACAGAGAGAGGGAAGATTAATCATGAGGACATTGTGGATAGTGATTTACTGGCAATTAAATTAGTTTTAACTGTATCACCTCATGCAAGGCAATAAGCCTCTAAGACACAAAGGGTTACTGGGTGTAGAATAGGAATAGAAAATTAATAATGGACAGAAAGAGGGAAGATTAATCATGAGGACATTAGATGATTACATTGCAATTAAATTTAGTTTTAACCCGTAATACCTCATGCAAGGCAATGAAGTCTCTAAGACACAAAGGGTTACTGGGTGTAGAATTAGGAATAGAAAAATTAATGGACAGAGAGAGGGAAGATTAATCATGAGGACATTGTATAGTGATTTACATTGCAATTAAATTTAGTTTTAACCTGTATCACCTCATGCAAGGCAATAAAGCTCTAAGACACAAAGGGTTACTGGGTGTAGAATTAGGAATAGAAACATTATCAATGGACAGAGAGAGGGAAGATTAATCATGAGGACATTTAGATAGAGGATTTACATTGCAATTAACTTAGTTTTAACCCGTATCACCTCATGCAAGGCAATAAGCTCTAAGACAATAAAGGTTACTGGGTGTAGAATTAGGAATAGAAAAAATTATGGTCGGACAGAAAGAGGGAAGATTAATCATGAGGACATTAGATAGTGATTTCACATTGCAATTAAATTTTAATTCATATCACCCCATGCAAGGCATTAAAGCCCCTAAGACACAAACGGTTACTGTCTGTAGAAGAATTATGAACAGAAACATTAATAATGATCAGGAAGAGGAAAGATTAATCATGAGGACAGTAGATAGCGATTAACATTGCAGTTGCACTTTTGCTTTAACCTGCATCATCCAATGCAAGGAAATAAAACCATTAAGACAGAATGGGTTACTGGGTGTGGGAGTATTAGAAACAGGAACATTAATAATGAACAGGAAGAGGAAAGAGTAATCATGAAGACTTAATCCCCGTAAGGCAGTAAAGCTACTGAAAACGAAGAGTTTGCTGATTGCGAAGGAATTCAAAGGGAAATATTTTTAAGGAGTGAGAACAAAAGAAGAGTAATCAGCAACCAAAGTCAAGAAACGCGATAGAACGAATGGCTAACATAAATATTTCGAACAAATACCTTACAGTGAATTATATATTAGGCGATTGATTTGGAAACTCTCCGGAATATAACCTCTAACACATAGTACAGATAATTCTAGTATATACTTCCAATCCAATCATTATATAACCAAGGGTTGGGATGGCGATTAGACACGCAAAACCCTGTTAATCTAAACCAGCACCTCGCAGATCTTGCAAAGTGCGTCACACTCAATAACTTACACTCGACCGAGAAGCTATTTGCTACATTCAAGCAAATGTCATACGTGATACACGATATGGTGATCATATCTCGAAAGGGACATGGTTGACTGGGCAAAAGAATTTCCTGCAGTAGGTTGCCATTACTTTCTACGGTAGGTTAGTTGCCAACCAAGGCTGTACAACCAAAACCGTCTAGCTATTTAATCCATAGCTGGGAGCATAAGAGAAGTATTCATACCATATTTGCGCGGATGCGAATGTAAAGAATTCAACTCGATTTCGGATTCGGCTCCCGATTTCTCGTTCCGATCCAATATCCACACTATTGAAATACATAGGGCCTCCCGAATTGAAATGATTCTCGTTTCAATCTGATATCCACAACACTATTGAAATATATAGAGCCTCCCGAATGAAAATGATTCATGTTCTGATTTAATATCCGCAACAATATTGAAACATATTGAGCCTCCCGAATGAAAATAATTCTCATTCCGATCTATTATCTACAACACTATTAATATAGATAGAGCCACGCGAATGAAATAGATTTTCGTTCTGATCCGATATCCACAACACTATTAAAATATATACAGCGTCTTGAATGAAAATGATTTTCGTTCCGATCCACTATCCACAAAACTACTAAAATATATAGAGCCTCCCGAATTAAAATGATTCTTGTTCCGATCCACTATCCACAACACTATTGAAGTATATAGAGCCTCCCGAATTAAAATGATTCTTGTTCCGATCTATTATCTACAACACTATTAATATAGATAGAGCCACGCGAATGAAAATGATTTTCGTTCCGATCCACTATCCACAAAACTACTAAAATATATAGAGCCTCCCGAATTAAAATGATTCTTGTTCCGATCCACTATCCACAACACTATTGAAGTATATAGAGCCTCCCGAATTAAAATGATTCTTGTTCCGATCCACTATCCACAACACTATTGAAGTATATAGAGCCTCCCGAATTAAAACGTGAGTCATCATAAATACCGAAGGTTCGTTTAGCCTTACATATATTCTTATAGTAACGCTGTGTAACATGCTTTTTTCCCTTAAAGTGATAATTTTTATTTTATATTCGTTAACGCCTTCATGTTATGAGATATGCTTAATATGCATTCTAATCTTTGAGTTTCTGACCAGGAAAATGATATTTTTAAAAGTTGCCGATATCCAAGCTGAGACTATTAATCGTAATGGAATCAACAGCTGCGTATCAGTGATCATAACGTGAATTGAAGTACATCGGCTGTAGTTTGAAATGGACAGCGATTGGAACCTTCAAGTTTGCTTTGCCTTACGCTTGAATGAATAACTGCCAAGACATGTGAAGAGAGTTAGTCAGCTGTGTAGCGAAGCGTAGACCAACCCAGTCACGGGACTAATGACTAATATTTTGACTCTAATGTCACTCGGGGGTCAGTCAGTTGAGTCAGTTAAGTGCCATACGCGAAAAACGCTTTAAGCGATCATGTCTCGAAAGAGACATGACAGACTGGGCAGAAGATTATCCCGTAGTAGGTTGCCATTACTTTCTGAGGTAGACTGGTTGCCTGCCAAGGCTATAGAATCCAATCTGTCCTATTATTTGACTTATAGCTAGAGGGGAAAGATGTATTATATTCTTAAGTAGTAATTAGTGGGAGATCAGTTTATTACTTTAAAACAATAGAAAACCGATCCTCCACTTTATGCCCAGTACAAGTTTTAATTATGTTCCAAGTTGTTTTTATCTTCACTGAGAAATATTCAGTCAGTCATTCAAGTGCCATACGTGATACACGCTTAGGCGATCATGTCTCAAAAGAGACATAACTGACTGGGCAGAAGATTATCCCGCAGTAGGTTCCCATCGCTTTCTGCGGTAGATTGGTTGCCAGCCAAGACTATAGAACCCAATCTCTTCTATTATTTATCCCATAATTGGAGGAAAGAGGCCGATTAATACCTTTCCCAAGGGTATTTGTGCGTAAGTGAATGCAAGAAATTCAACTGGAATTCGAACTCGACCCCGCGACTTTTCATTCCTATTCAATATCCATTTTACCACAACGCACAGGGTAGTAAGACGTAACTAGTTGTAAAAAGGAAAAATAAATAAAAAACAATGAACAAAAAATAAATAATAAATAAATAAATAAAAGAATAAAAGAATAAACGATGCACATGTGTCAAAAAATGAACTGTGGTGTCGAATTGGAAAAAACAATACAATAAAAATATCAAATATGCCATTTTCTCCAAGGATGAAAATCTATATAAACTTATTTATAAATGGAACTTTGTGTGTTTATGTGTGTGTGTGTGTGTGTGTGTGTATGTGTGTGTGTGTGTGCGTGCGTGTGTGTGTGTCTGTGTGCGTGTGTGTGTCTGTTACCTATAGACTCCGAAACGGTTGAACCGATTTTCTTGAAAATTTACACAGTTGTACCATAAGCGTCTGCGAGTGTTCTTAGCTAGGTTTTGTGTCGAGGTACCCCCGATAAATATCAAAAATCGATAATCAAAAAAATTGGGTTATAGATGTAGTGGTCCGATTTTAATCAAATTTTATACACTCATAGACAAAGACATAAGGAACGACATTCAGAAGTTTCAAGGTTGCAGTTTTTACAATAGTGCAGAAAATCGATAATATATATATATATATATATATATATATATATAAAAGGCAAGTTGTTTGTGCGTGTGTCTGTTTATCTGTCTGTATGTCTGTATTTTTTCAGCCCTTTTATGTTAGTTTTTGCTTCGGGTTTGGCTCTAAATAGGTATAATTGTAGTTCTTAGTCTCAGCCATGATACCATTTACTCAGAGGACTTATTTAGCCTACAAAATTCAGTTTACGACGAAAAAACTTATTTGATATCGATACCAAAATTTGACTTACATTCATTCATTTTTCTTTTAGTCTACGGTTTCGCTTGAACTGGAAACAACTATTGCTTTTTAGTCTTTCGTGCCAATGTCCAATGAGTCTGAGCTCCAGGACTCTGGTTTAGTTTTAAAGCTTTCATTACAACTGAGCAACGACGGCCTATACTGCTAGTGATTGCTAAATTAAAAATGAGTATAACAATTTATAAAAGTATATGATAATATGAAGTGCTGCGTAATTTTAAAAAGAAAAGGAATGGGTTAATGTAAAAAAAATAAAAAGCAAAAACAAGTGATGTCTAATATGAACGCATTACTCAATAAATCCCGGGCCTAACTAATAAAACAACAGCTTTTAGGCAAAATTCGACTTTATTCATCAGCATAGTTTCTTTCTTGGATGATGCACTGATTCCAACGCGTTTCTAACAATCCCATGCCTTTTTGTAGAACAATCCCCTGGAGCACTCTTTTGAGGTCTGAAATACCTAGGAAGTGTTCTAACAGAAGACGGAAAGTGCGACACAGATCCGAAGGCTAATTGGTATGGCGAAAGAACGTGCCAACGTACAAAGAGTCTGAGCTCCAGGACCATGGATTAGTTTTAAAGCTTTCATTACACCCGAGCAACGCCGGGCTATACTGCTAGTTCTTTATAAAAGAAAGTAATTAATAAATTAATATGAAGATGACTGATTGCAATAAAAAAGCAAAGAAAAATACACTGAACTGTGAAAAGGAGAAATGTAGAAAAACTCATCTTTTGCTGACTGTTGTGGATTCCGGGTGAGAAACCACACAAAATAATGTATAACAAAAACCGATATGGAGATAGTAAATGTAAGTTATATTGAACACGATATACAAACTGGAACACGGGTTCGTAAATTCAGGAATAATAGAAATAATTATATACAGTCTTGAAGTGAAATAGTATGTCCGGGTAGTGAGTCTATATCCAAACAACTCCAACTAACTCTGCATCAACTTACTGACCAACTAAGCAACTGCTTTACAACTCTACAACGACAGTATTTAGTCGGTCTTCCCACTTATGGTGAAATATGGCACAAGGCGATTTTTATGTGGGTTTTCCGGGCCATATAGCACAGCTAAAAATATTTGTCTATCGTTCTCTAGTCGTGACTTCGACGGAGGCACGACTGGGTTAATGCTCTCCGCCCGAAGGCAGAGAGCTGACAGTGACAATGGTAGTTACTGCGAGGAAACTACAGTATTTAGTTGGCCTTCCCACTTAAGGCAACATGTGACACAAGGCTATTTTTATGTGGGTCTTCCGGGCCATATAGCACGGCCAAAAATATATGTCTATCGTTTCCTAGTCGTGACTCTACCCTTCGGCGGAGCCACGACTAGGTTAGTGATCTCCGCCCGAAGACAGAGAGCTGACAGTGACAAAGGCACCTACTGCCGTTCTCTTTATAGGAAGAATTATATCTACATATCAGATGAGTCCATTCTTATGTGCAAAAATGGATGATCCCCAGCACTTACTTTTAAGGTAAAGATTTGTAAGGAATATTTCAAATATAAATTACATCATACGTTTCTTCTTTTTACATTTTAAATAGTCCTTACAAATCTTTATCTTAAAAGTAAGCAATGCATTTGTGTTTCTACTATTCTCTTTTTCACAGTTCTTTGTTTTTTTTCCTTTCCTTTTTTTATTTCAAACAGGCATCTTCGTATTAATTTATGAATTTGTTATGGTGAAACACACCTGTTCTATAGTTAATAGACTCTCCCACCTAATTTAAGTAAAAGTAGCGAGAGGAACGAGGATCGGTCGATGTTGGACGATAGTAGTCGACAGTTGGTCGAATACGAAAGTAGTCAGCGACATGTCAAGATTACACTGTGTAATACATATTATATCAAGTTCCTAACGGTTTTTTCCGTCGAACCTATTAGGGCCGACTTCATACTAGCCGGCGATAATATCTCCACAACAGAATGACTTTCCCTTCTAAAGGATTTCTTTCCTT